>JBBPPY010000415.1:0-23045 GCA_038092195.1 Leccinum barrowsii
GCACCCCCACCCCCACCGCCGCCGCCACCACCACCACCACCTCCTCCTCCTGCACCATCCCCACCACCCCCACCACCAACCAGAGGAGGCGGTCCGATATCTGTTGAAGATGGTCCTGTACCACCGCCTTCTGCACCACCGCCACCGCCGCCTCCGCCTGCTACCGGAGTGGTCGCGCCGATACCTCCCCCACAGCCGGGGCGGGGTGACCTGTTGGCATCTATCCGTGGACAGAGCGTGGCCAACCTACGCAAGACAACTGGTCCGTCATCAAACCCTGTACCACCACCACCTGCCCCCGCGGCAGTCGAATCCAGTAGTAGCAACGGCATAGGCGGAGGGGGAGATTTGACCGCTGCGCTTGCCGTGGCATTGATGCAACGGAACAAGAAGCTCGGGGATAGCGATGATGAGGATGACGACGATGACGAATGGGATTAGATATTTAAATCAAATCACAGCATATAATCGGATACTTGATGCGAACCCTCTGACTCGGCACGAAGGCTGAGGAGCTTGACATTAAAACAACCTCGTGTCTACAGCACACCGGACCCATTGAGAACTTTTTAGGCTTCAGATGATCAACTGCCCTGGGTAGGGGGGCTCGTGTGGGCACCTGATTTGGCTATCATAGGCGATTGCCGAGAGAGGTCAAATACATAGCCCGAGCTTGACGCATCGACTCACCAGTACCTTCAACCCCCAGCTACGACTGCTGCGATTTCCATTCAACGACATCCTGAACTCACCTTGACGTGTTTCTAGAATATGGCTGACCAGCTGGTACGTCTCCTCTGCCTGGATCATCACGTGGTTATCAGGGACTTATAAGTCGGTCCTGGGCAATTCGACAGTCTGAAGGTGCGTTTTGAAGGAGTAGACCCTGAGCGACGCACATTGACTCGTTCGTCATACAGAACAGATCTCCGGTAAGCTAATCCATCCTACGCACTCGCGCGCTCGTGCTCGTAGCTCATGGACCGTGTACAGAATTCAAGGAGGCCTTCTCTCTTTTCGATAAAGGTCGTCAGCATCAATCCCGTCCCACACTGTTCCGCGAGCTGATCAAGTCTTTTTTTTTTCCTTTATCTCAGATGGCGATGGCACGATCACCACCAGGGAGCTCGGCACGGTGATGCGCTCGTTGGGACAGAACCCGACGGAAGCCGAGCTACAAGACATGATCAACGAAGTGGATGCAGACGGAAACGGGACGATCGATTTTCCCGAGTTCCTGACCATGATGGCGCGCAAGATGCGCGACACGGACAGCGAGGAAGAGATAAGGGAGGCCTTCAAGGTCTTCGACAAGGACGGCAACGGTTACATCAGTGCGGCAGAGTTGCGACACGTGATGACGAATCTGGGTGAGGGCACAATCTCTTCCTGAAAGTGGCGCATGTGCTGAACGAGAGTCGCAGGGGAGAAATTGACCGAAACTGAGGTGGAAGAGATGATCCGCGAGGCGGACGTGGACGGCGATGGACAGATCAATTACGAAGGTCAGTCTTGCGTCGTGTCTCGCTGCTACGTATACTCATATCGGCCTCCAGAATTTGTCAAGGTGAGTAGGACGGCACATCCAATTGTTCCCTGACCGTATTGCTCAGCTTCTTGAAACAGATGATGCTGTCAAAGTAAACAGGTCGTCTTCATTCAACTTCCTGCCCATGTCGGCTATCTTTGCGCCTAGATATTCGAGTCTTGCCTATTAACAAGTTTGGTCGCAATGGGAAATCCTTCTTTCTGCCTTTGCTTGTCCATTTACCCATACGATCGGCTGCTGTACAATTGACGTGAATAAATTTAGCGTACGCTCAGGCGCAGTAGGAAGGAGTTGAAATGACGTCATGTGATGGCGCAGTCCGCAGAGCTTGATAAGGGGCTTTTGGCGAGTTGGCCTGCCTCTTGTCTCCCCGTCATGTCAGATTCATCCAAAACACACACCCCTCAGAGCTCCAAGGGGTCACAGAACGAGATGAATTTTACCATTTTGCCTCACCCGGCGGTCAGTCACGTCCGCGATGTCAGCATTTCCGTCACCAACCTTTAGTTACAGAAGTCGAACAACCCTGCAGATCTCACCACCAGTCCGGGAGCTGGGTTCGCGAGCTTGAACCCGGGTATCTTAGCGCACCAGGCACATGGTCCTCAGGTCCCCAGCCAGGAGACCTTGAACAAGTTGGATGCGCCGCTCGTAAGTGCACGGTGTGTTTTTTGTTCAGGACAAGACCTGAATTGGTCTTTCTACTAGAGCAGAGAAGAGCTCAAGAAGAGGTCGGAGGAGTTGAACAAGTAGATCGGTGGGTGGTGACCGGTGATGACTTTCCGTCCGCGCATCTTTGGACCATTAGCATGATATAGGAAATTGTGGTGGTGGTTTGTACAATAATTAGTGTGTTGAGAGTTTTCCAAGTGACCCATGGAAAATTACCCACTGACTGTCAATGGAGTAGTCGAAGCGGACTACGGCTAACTTCGGTTCCCACGATTCCTGCACCGGCCCGGGAACGACTCGGATTTGTGGGTACTAGTGACATTGCTCTTTCGATGAATTTTGAACGCGGTGGGATGGTGACGTACTGACTGAATTCTATTGTTGGCCCACATGAGCCAACAGGAGAACACCGACCTCCTTCGAAGCTCAACAAGGTGTGGGGACAACATACTAGTTCCGATGAGAATTGAGCCTCAGTACAAAATGACAAACACTCATAATGTTATTGCTAAATTACGGTCATGAACATCATATAGTGCTAATCGCGGGCTGCATCATCAGGAGAAATCAGCAATTGGAACGGAGCGAGGATGGAGCGAACGAAGCCGAAGGTTCGGAAATACCTGTCCACAAGTTTGACGGTATCATCTGATCGAGCAGCTTGCTCCCCATCTCGAACTTTTGCGTAGTTCTGCTACCAGCAGCGCAGAGTGCGCCTAGTATGAGCCTCCTGAGATATAGCAGTGTGTGCAAAAATCGGTCCGTCGGCGTTGGAGAACGACGGGATCAAGAGTCAAGACGATTTGTCGCGGTGCGGTTATGGACACGTGACTCACGTGACACATGATCAAAGTTGCGGCGACGCGTCGTTGACACTGACAGATCTATCTTAGTGACGCTACCCTCCTGGCATGGCGAAATCAAGGATCAAGACACTGGAAGACATATGTCAAGCTATAGGAGAATTTCGTAGAGAAATAGAGTCAATCAGTCGTAAGTGCTGTTCTTAACGACTTCAAATTGTTACTACTACCGTACATTTGCCCCAGGCAACTTGAAAGAACGTGCAAAGATGAAGCGGAAGAGAAAGGCCCGACATGAGATCCGGAAAATGATTGCCAAGCCAACGGGGCGTTCGGGACGCAGTAATGGCTTCTCGATCATGGATTCCATGGGACTTGCAGGTCATCGTACCAAATACAACGCGTTATGTGTAAGGAATTCATATCTATGTACCCAAGGGCTGACCTCAGTTGGCGTTTAAGGATGTCATTCGTAAACTTGTGATACGATATCTTGATACAAGCCGTCCGCTGTCCCAGCAGAAAGACAAATTATTGGTAGAGAAGGTTATCGTAAAGGTAAGTCATACAATTTTGAGCATATATGCACTCACTTTCAATTATTTATGCTGCAGGCGCAAGTGGAAGCACCGTTCTTGACGAGGTTTGAAGATGGCTGGGCAACCCGTGCTATAATGGCGCAATATTTACGGAATCGATCTGCCAGAGAGCGGCAATTGAGCAAAGAAATCAAGGTAAGCATCAATCATTGGGCGTTTGTTCACAATTACACTTATTGGATTGTATATACTATGATGTCGGCTTCACAAATTCAAAGGTACACAACACAAGTGAGAAGGTACTAGGAGTTTTCCCTTCGCATATAATCGAACTAAAAATGGGACAAATTAAAGCGAGCCAAAGGTGGTATGACTGATGAAGCTAATTCGGATGCAGAGACTCGGATGGACGAGGAGACGGACACAGAGATGGACACGGACACAGATACAGACATGGACATGGACACGGACACGGACACGGACACAGATACAGATACAGATACAGATACAGACACGGAGGAGGAGGAAACATATGAGGATGGGGAGACGGACAAGAAGACGGGTGAGGAGACAGAAAATATTAACAAAGTCGCTGATAAAGCTACAGATATCACTCCGACAGTGTTGACCCTCTCCAAAACGGGAAAGACGAACTCGATGAAAACAAAGAAGATTGATGTTGCTCATAGCAAGAAGTCCAACAATGATGCAAAAATCGCCGCTCGTGTAACCGAAACTCAAAAGAAGAGAAAGAGAATTCATGGATCCGAACTGTACAGGTTGCCAGGTCAGACCTCACACACATCACTCAGGTTGTGACGAGGGTTCACCCGATGGGAACAATAAATTGCAGATCGCCCGCGTCATAACGCTGGAAAGGCTGCTATTCATCCCTCTCGTTCGTTCTGTCTCACTAACCAGGGTGAATCGGTTAAAGGTGATGATGCCCATCCAACAGCTATTCGCAATAGTGGGATGGAAGAGATGCCTCGAGCTAAGAAAAGGAAGCTCGCCAACGAATCGGGCTCCAATCGGCGACAGTCGTTCCCTGACCTAGACTCCATATTCCAATCAACTTGGGCTACAGATGGAGATGTCGGTGTCGCATACAAGGTAAGTTTCGTAGGTGGTATTCTATTTTTCCTTGTGATAAGCACTGCTTGGATATACGTTTCTGTGTTAATATTACTTAGAAGTTGGAGCAGGCAAAAGGAAAGAAAAGGGCACCAGATATCGAGGACGAAGGAAGCGGTAAAGGATCAAGGAACCCGGTAAGCTCGCATTGCATTGCTAAAAAAAAAGTTCGCAATTCCTGCTAAATCAATCTAGGTTTACAACCGAGAGACTACTTATATCAATGACCTTACAACTGATTCGCAGGTTTGAAAATTGATCCGCCCTTGCGCGTCGCTGCTAACGACGCTATAGTGCCAAATCGCAGGTTGTCGTTGTCGTTACAATCGTTTCTAAGTACCTTGCGTACTTTTACCACCTTTTCCCGTTACATCACACTTGAGGAATTTACAGGTTTCCGCTCTTCCCATAGTCTTTCTTTAATGCCTTCCCTCTCCTAAGACAACGGTGAGGTCCCTGACGAGGAGTACCCTCGATACTACCATCTCTTCCCCGTACGTCGCTGGCAACACTCTCCTATCCACACTTTGTTATGGACGATTCTTTGGCCAATCGACATGTTGACACACCAGCCTCTCCATTGTACGTACGACTTTGAGTCTCTCAAATCATGTTGTTCTACTACCACTGGGCGCTCGTATAAGAGAGATATCTGAGAACCCTACTCGTTTGGGTGGCAGGTCGAAATTAACCCTGATGTTTAGCACACTCGTTCAATCCATACTGATCAACCTTGAATAAACGCCCCCGTCTCTCTCTAGGCACACTTGCAGGAAACTGCGAAATTCTTCATGTTGTTGTGAATGGAACAATGGGAAGTCTGGTTCCTTGCCAATGTCCCCGAAATCAACGTTCTTTCTTGCCGTTCATCGCAGAATATATTATGTTTCAGAGCAGTTTTGACACTGGATGTGTTCAGAAGCTCCGTCGCAGCCGAATTCGTCATCACGAGCTGGCCTTTCGACGGAAAATAACTTGAACACCGTTTCCCTTTTTTTTTCGTCTGAACGCTGCCACCGTCATTTGCAAGGTCCTGGCATTGGGTGCCCACTTCCGTTGACTACATTCAAGTTTGCTGCGCACAGAAAAGCGATCCAGGCGGAGGCGTTGGGTACTAATGCCGTCTTCCACAACTGCGCGTTCGGATTCCCATCTGCTCTAATTACTCCCAATTTGTCCCGTAGATCAGGGGTGTCGCAGAGCGCCCGCCGGTTCCATGAGGCGGGGAAAGGGTTGTAAGTAGTAAGTAAGCGATGACTACTACAGTCGACTCCCTCCTAAGTGACCTAACGCATACCAGGGATAACACATACTCCCTCATAAGGCATAGGTTTTAGATTTCCCGAACTGCTTTTTCTCGCCCTACGGTCTCTCTAATAACAAATACTCCCCATAACGCATACATTTTGAGCTGTCCCGACAGGTATGCGTTAGCAGGGAGTCGACTGTACTTTGTTGACCAGCGGTTGAAGAAGAAACTGCCAGTGGGTCCCGAAGGCCTGACTATTGAAGGCTATTGCTACTGTGGGTGATCCGGGGGCAGAAGCGCCTAGTGCTACCTGTGTCTCCTGACCATTCGCGGTCGTCGAGAAGCAGAGCAGAGGTACTGCAGGCCCGGCTCACGGCTGCAGCGCATACATCAAATCGACTATGCACTCCTTTCCATGCACGGTCACATACAACAATCATGTTTATAAGCGTACTACATACTATTTATGAGCGCAAACCCGAACCCTCTCATGTTTCATCCCACAGAATCACGCCTCTATCTTTGCTCTAGTAGTCCGAGCTTGTCTATCTATTCCAATCTCTACCTGAAGAGTGTCTCACACTCCTTCAACCGCTCGCAGACGTTGACGATCTGCTCGTCGCCCACGTTGGCGACCGAGAACCGGAGCCACCTATCCCAGCCCTCCTCTGACACGCCCTGTGCGCGCCGCTGTGCGTCGTCACCTCCGCTGTAGAAGAATTGCGCGGGCAGGACGAGGACACCGAGTTCCTTTGCCAGGCGTTCGCAGAACGCAACCGAGGACTGAGCGGCGTTGCGGGAGGGGTACTGAACGTATGCGTAATACCCGCCCTGCGAGCCGATCGTCCATCCGGGTGGAAGAGACTTGCGAAAGAGGGCGTGACGCGCCCTGAGCGCTTGTGCATTCGCTGCAATGTAAGACCGGAGCTCAGACAGGATCGACGGGCTCGCGAGCGCGAGTTGTGGGGGTCGCGGCGGGCATATTTGGATGCAGTCAAGCGTGGTCCCGATATGGTCAAGGAGGTCTGGGGAGGCGACGATGGTACCTAGGCGGTGACCTGGTATGGCATAAGATTTGGAGAAGGAGAAGAGGTGGACAAGGGTGGAGCGCCAGGACCATGACGACGGCAGGTTCGGGTTAGCGTGAAGCTGGGAAGAGGAGAAGAGGTCGTGTGGGGAGTGCTCTACGAAGTCGCGGTAGGTCTCGTCGATGAGGAGGGCGATGTTGTGTTCGCGCGCTAGGTCCGCGAATTCGGCGATCAGCGAGGGCGGGTAAATCGCGCCAGTCTGGTTAAGGGAGGGACAGTCAGAAAGAGCAAGGGCGGAAAGTGAGAACGGACGGGATTGTTTGGTGTTACCAGCGCGATTGCTTTGGTTTTGGACGTGATTAACTTCTTGCATTCCTCGATCGAGGGCAGGAAGCCTCGGTCGGATTGAGTGTACAATGGAACGCACTTGATGCCGAGCAAGTTGAGGCTCATCCTGGAACCCAGAAAACTTATTCAATTCAACCCACGAGGTGAGTGTGAGAGGGGCCATACGAGTGATTGAAGTACCTAAAACCGAACATCAGGAAGGCCACTGCAAAGTTTCTCGGATTCGGATTACCATGGTACGGGGAGGATCACCTCGTCTCCAGCATCCGCAAGACTCATTACCGCTGCTATGAACGCCATGTTACAGCCGGCAGTAATCGCCACATCCTGGCTTGTGATATCTGCATTTTGCCCGTACACGGTTTTCATTTCCTGGGCAAAGGCGGTCCGTAACGTCGGTTCACCGAGGACCGGGCCATACTCCGAACTTAGAGGAGACGAGGACGTTGTGGCCAAGGCGTTCAGGAGCACGTCCGGGGGAGGATCCCCGGGGGCCCCCTGTGACATGTCGAGGAGGGGACGAGAGGGCGTGGCAGGGTATGCTGCACCCCATGCTTTGGCTTGAGGAATGCTAGAAACGAAGTGAGATGAACTGGAACTCATCAGAAGCACTGGGGGACACGCACGGTGGCTGGATGGTGGTGAGCACACCCCGAGAAAGTCGAAAAGCGAGATTCGAAGTCGCCGACATGGTCAATCAGTCAACGAGGCGCTGATTGTAAAATGCTCACGCTCTGGAGTCGCACGCCAACAAATATTTGCTGCCATTCCAACACATCGTCACCAGTTCTGCATTCGAAAGGGACGTCTTCGTGCCCTTCCAGGATGGAATGATTGATCTATGGCTGGCTTGCAGTGCCGGAATAAGCGTGCAGTAAATCTGGACTATTAAATCCGTGGCTAAACTATCAGTACATCATGCTGGGTTGAAGCATCGCTGAAAACTTCTACAATCAGCGTTACCAATCAACGCTCGCGTTCTTCGGAAGTTAACTTCTCGGTTTGAAGTCAATTAGCGTCGAATTGGACGGTAACAAGCATCTGTGGCAGCTTCGCCCACTCAACACTCCTACTCATCATGTATCACCCACAGAACCATGAATACAGACAACCCCGACCAAGCCTTGAATCCGCCCATGTCGTATGTACATTCTGTCGTCATCGTTGGCAACGTACTGAGCGGAGTTTTGGGGCGGAAAAGACGATCGTCATCCAAGGTTTGCCGTTCAAAGAACAACGCTCCTGTCGTATGCAAGTTCACCTTCTTTTGCTTCAGACATCGAACTTCGAACACCAGAGTGGCAAAGCTCCCGATCGTGAGGGAATATCAAGTCGAATTTTCCGTAGGCGATATATCACGGATGACGAAGAAAGCAAAGGAGAAAAGAATCGTGCCTCATGAAATGAGGATCTGTTTTTGTGGGTACATCTTCGTCGTTCTACAACAGGGCATAATTCAGTGATGGCGAGGAACGTTCCACCCTTGTGAAGGTTTATCGACAAAGCATATCAGTCGAAAGGACGTAGTTTTGCTAGTACTATCGGTAGCGTGCTCTGCTCGAAAAGGATGGCGGTATGAAGTCATTTCGTGTCATGATTTCTGCTGATGCGATCTCTCTGACCGAAGTACTCGAGGAGCCCTTGATGGTTCCGGTCATTCTGGTTTACGATCAAGTTTGCTGTAATTGCCAACATGTCGGGGGACGTGACCGCGGATGAACGTCAAGCTATACACACTGTCACCTGGGCAACCAAAGCAATCGGAGCATATTCACGCCCCCAGCCGTCGGGGCGCTGAGCACGGCGGTCTGCGCGAATGCCCCGAAGTGGACGAGCCACTCGGTCCGCCATTCCCGCCACCTGGCCTGAGTGCGACAGAGCTTCAGCCCTACACGTCGCTCGCTTGGTTCATATTATCAGCTGCGAACAAGGTATGTCTCTTTATCGATGATTTTGTTGTCGCTGAGCGCTGATCCCTGATGGTGTTGCTCACAGGTGTTCGTGAACCAGAGAGGCCGTGACGACCAGATCCCCATCAAGGCGCACGTCAAGATGATCACGCTTTTGCTACAGCAAGTGACAGTGCGGTTTCTTCATCGCCGAATACACCAAACAGAAGAACTTTTGTCAGTCGTCTAATTTACATGATGCGTACCCTCACTTCCATCCTCAGGGGTTCGAACGGCGAAATACACACACTCCGATATCGATGCAAGGATTACGGATTACAAGAACAAGTTACAAGAACTCAAGACGGCGTTCTTGGAGGGAGTGACAGTGCAAACGGGTGTCACTGTCGTTTGCATGATGAATATAGTGCAGCATACCAGTCAGTCTCTTCAGACTGCGGGCGGATGTTAACGTTCATGGACATGGAATGCAGCGGAATCGATGGACCCGAATGGCATGCCATACGCTTTTGGCGCTAGACATGCGGAAGAAAAGGGATGCCTGTCTGAAACGCGTGAATCCTTCCTCCGCGAGATATGTGACGTCCTCGACAATCCTGATGAGAATACGGCGCGAGTTTGCTTGCTCACCGGCGTGGCTGGCTCGGGAAAGTCTGCAGTGGGTTATTCCATCGCCTGACGGTACGACGGGCAACAACGACTAGGCTCGTCATATCGATCCACAAAACTTGTTAAGCACTATTGCACGCGACCTATCTGATCACGATCTGCAGTACAGATCTTTTTGGGGCATCGTGAAGGATAATCGAGCACTGCAGACGTCGCCGTCGCCGTTTGAGCAAATGAAACAGCTCATCATCGAACCTAGTCAGCAAAGCTATCTCTTAACACATCTCCGACAACTCCTTTCCTACCAACCTTCGCTTTCTCATTACCGCTCGACCCGAAAGGGACAGCCTATCTGCACTCACACCTGCCTTACATTTGGCTCGCAAACAGATGGGGGACATCTTAGATCAGGATGTCGATGAGGACATTGAGAAGTTTATCCAGCATTAACTAGTAGGCTCCTCAGAATTCTACAATGAGAGTATCGAAGCGACCAGCGCAACACTTCTCATCCTCTTATCAGCGCCAGCTCGATGTCAGCAGCCAATTCCGACAACGGTATCTGCGAAGTGGAGTTCCAGTCACTCATTTCCACAAATGACGAAAAGGGGGTACGTGCCCTCGAATTCTCCCCCATGATTCTAACGACGACTCTCTTTTTTCAACACGAACAGCTCGATTTCGCTCGCATCCACAATACTCCGGTTGTGTTCCAATTCTCCGGGGCGGTTGGTTGTCGGCCAATGCGAGGCGTATCCCATCTCGTAGGTCCGGTCGACAGTTTGAACTGAGTCAGGATGCGGTCTAAGTCTTCGGAGGTTCAAGACCACCCGTTGCCCAGCGACATTAAAAACAGAGGCTAAGCTTTTATACGGAAGGCGCCATATTTTTTTGAAGAATAAAAGATATCAGAGTGCTCATCACACATTAAAGTTATCATCACGTACGCCATCTGGATCCCGTTTCGTGGGTCCTGTGCGGCGGAATTTAGTGGACATATCCGAAGAAGTGGGTGAAGGACCTCACATTGGCCAATGTGGTACTGAGATGTCGCTTTAGAACGAGCAACCGAACGGACTGTTGAAGAGACAACTCACTTACATACAAAGCTTATTCCGACGACCAGGACATCGATCTATATGGAGTTGCAAACGAATTATCCACGGAAAACGTGGCAACGCACCGAAAAATACAGGAAAGCTGGCCCAGGGAGGTGTCAATTCATGCTAGGAAAAGTATTGCATCTCCTCACCATCCTTGGCCAGAAGACGAAGAACAGGCGAGGGTTGGAAAGACTGGGTTCTTTTGAACTGCTTGATGAGCGAATACGCCACCATGATAGATACAACGACATCCAGAGATAGTCTATGGTTCTCGTAAGTTGCAACGTACCGGTCCTACTAGAACTCACTCACGATATCGCTAGAAAAATGCACTATTCATGAAGGAACGGGTCAGCGTCTCTATTCACGTATGACCCGAAACCCTGTACCCACCACAGTCACTGCGCACACAGTCAAAATTATCAGAGATCCATTGAAAATCGTGTATGGTAGAGCTCACCTGATGTTGGAAGAAAACAGACGCCGGTCTCCTCCAGGTATAGGAAAGTAACATCTTTCTCGAATTTAGTTTTTTTTCTCCGTTGAAAATTCCGTTGCGCACCTGCTTTTGAAAAAGCCAACAAGAGAACAATCAACACGGCGATGGATCCAATCAGGTAGAGTATATATGTGGATATCAATCCGATGGCAATGGAATACTTGCATCCCCAGAGTGCCCAGGCACGTAGTAGAACCAAAACTATATGTTCAAATTATCAGGAGAGTGTGACTGGAGACAACAGTAAACCGCACTGTGGATGGATTCCTGTGTTAAAGGTCCGTATATAGTAATAAACCACTGAAAGCCTTTACAAAACTAGGGTAGCGGGTGGGGGAACTTAGATTCCTTGAACTTGTGGCTGAGATGGATTGGTAGTCACCTTGTTCGATCCGTGGCTGAGGATCCCTATTTCTTCAAGCGCGAGGAAAGTCTGTCCTGCTAAGGTGAGGTACCGGTTGAAAAGAAAAGCCACCTTGACTGCAGACCAGGGTGCATTCCAGATATAGTCCACCTTTCGACAACAGGTTTCAGAAAACAGTTGTAAAAATAAAGAGGTAGACGTACTTACCTCAAGAGAGATAGTAAGAAAATAATCGTAAATTAGGAAAGCGACTCCCCCGACAGCACAGCGTCTAAGTACGATTGGTTTCATTAACGCTGCGAACACACAGTGCTCACCGACGAGTCATTAGGGCTGCGAGAAACAGCTGCGGATTTGTGAGCACGGAGTCGGACATGGTGAAGGAGATGGCTGAAGGGTATGGATCCTGGATACTAATGGGACCGAGACCTGCGCATATTATAGAACAGGGTGTACATTATATGCTGCTCGATCCCCGACTCCCAGGGAGGGTTCTGTCGAAACGTGTCACGTCACCAAACGGTTTGCAGGCACAAAATCATGTAAGATTATCCAGGAAGTGAAACAAATCAAATTTGCGTCTTCCATTCTACTACAGTCATGCCTTCGTTTCGGTCGCTAGGCCACCAATGGTTAGTAAGTAGTACCAAGTTTTTCGTCCTGCAGGAATGATTCCCCAGCCGGTCTCGTGACCCAGGGGTCCTCACCGGCACCGACGACAGCGTAGCATCTGAGGTTCACGCATCCGAAAGTTTTGATCTTCTTTCATTCACCAACCATGTATGGAAACACGATGACTCTTCTTTGGCAGTTAACGCAGGCTGATTGGGCCACACTCTGCCAACTCAAAAGATATGCGTTTTATGAACATATCAATGTATATCGGAGGTCGATTACTTCACGCACTATAAATGTCCCGTCCGAGAGAGGACCGGTCCAAACGTCATACTATCCTCGCTTACATTCAATCGGCACTCCCAACGGATCTTGCTACAATCAAGTGAGTCGTCACACTCTTTTACAACGTCCAATAAATCTCACGTTAATCGCGATCAGTCTTGTTCGTGAGGATCTCCAGTGCCTCTTGAGAAATTTCTTTGAGGTCCATCGATATGAGCAGAGGTGACCTGGATGAAGAAGATCATCAGATACCGTCCAGTTGGACGGTGTGCATAAGGAGAGCGACTTGCTTTGCAGCGGCCCAAAACATGAACTGCGCCTTCCATTCTACTACAGTCATGCCTTCGTTTCCAACCTGGAGGACTCGGAGGTGTTACAATCAAACCAGAAAGTTCAAACCCAAGCGGTTTCTAGGTGAGAAAACTCGATCGGCCGACCAACTTTCGTTTGCATTCGGATTTGGTCGATTTGTCTGGTACGCGTATCGCGTGCTGCTTCGTCTTCTGATTCATGGATTGCTGATCTTACAACTGCCCGCCGCGGGCGGGAGGTACGTTGCGGATGTATCACTCTGGAGTCTCGATCTTGATTGTTTCTGTGCTCACTGTCTTCCGGTTCGAAGTACCATCTTCGTGGGGTCTCAGAGACTCCGGGTCTCGAGGGTGTCAATGTGGAATGGACCTCGTGCATCCCAATTCCATCCTTGCCTCCAGCGTCTGACTTCGTTCTGACCCACACGCTAACTCTTTTTTTTTTTTTTGGAATCAAGCCGTGACAGGAGAACTGTCATGTCCAGGTGGTGCCTGACAGAGCCCTCAAACCCGCAGAACACCGCCAACCCGTGGTGAATGTCCACGGTGTATGTGCAGGTCCAGTCAGCCAACACCGTACCCGTACCCGCGATACCCGTTTTGCAGACACCGGGGTGTCACCCGTACCCGTGCGGAACCCTAGAACTTGTATCCTTCTGTTTTGCCTGCTCCCTTTCACTTCATCTCTCTTCTCTGCACGATTCGGACTCACCCGCAGGCTGCAGCGCTCTGACTCGGAACCCCCAGTCTGCAGGTTGAACGATTCGGTCTGTTCGTCGTCGCAGAACCCCTTCAGATTATGCACTTTCTGCCAGAGTCACCGGCCTCCCCCGCGCCCGTCTTCTCTCGCACAGACCCGACCTCCCCAGACAGAGTGAATATCATACATAGTACTTCTATTCACCTTGAGATAATCACGACTTGCTCGTTCTACATACGAACTTTTGATTCCTTTTTCTATCTCAGGCTCCTGGCACGTAGATGTTGTTAGTAGTCGAGACCTCAAGGCCTCACATGTTCACTCTTCCCGTCCCAGCGATAGCTGCTAATCCAACTCACGAATGTGAACTTGAAAATTTAAGTTGGAGATGATGCCGAATCTTGAACAAAGCTCGAATCGACGAGAGTCTTGTGGTTTCAAGCGCTTTCTTGACATTCAACAAACCACAAGTATGCAAGTTGATCAACTTGCCGAAAGGTAATACCTGCGAAAGATTGCATGCACAAGTTCTTGAGTCGTAAGTCACTAGTCATCGATATCACTGGCATCCATGACTATGAAATGAATGGAATTCAACATAGTCACGGTAAAGACAGTGCACATGTGCCGATTGTAACCCAGATGCCAGAACAACTTCCTTTTCTAGTTATTCGTCAGGGACCCATTCGGAGTTGAGTGTGCACACTGTGTACGTTATAAACTCGTTGGATCCTGAACTGGCCACTTTGAAGTCTATCAACAAACTTGAGGCCGTGCTTCCGTTGCCAATGATCCGACAGTTCTGATCTACTCGCGGGCGAACACGGTGATCCAGCCTATTAAAACTGATACCGACACGATGAAACAGGGCAATGTCATCCGCAACATATAATAAAACTCGAGTTGCACGCTGCGCACATTTTTTACCCCACCGCCTAATCGGACCTGTGCACAAGCGGGGCCAACTTCTTGGTCTCTCCTCTTTCATTTATGATGTCCGTGCAGCAGTTCTTTAGAAGCATGAAGGATCGCCAGTGAGCCAATCCATAATGTCTTCGCCTTTTTCGCCACATTTATACAACCTACTCTAGACTCCTCGCTATTGCGGGAGAGACTTTTCTGGTTCATGATTATTTCCTAACGTTCCCTCTCGAAGTTGGTATATCCCTTCCTTCGCATTATAACTTCTGATAATTAGTTTCGAAAGGTGGATTATATGTGGAACTCGCCGTGGTCTTTGGTCAAGGGTATATTTCTCTTGAATCGCTACGGAAACTTGATCGGACAGACTCTTTATACGCTCGAGGAGCTGGGAATCCTCAGTCAAGGGTCGAAGAAGGTGCATATATCCCTCAACCATGAGTTCAAGGGATTTCAACCTCTTTACATCAGTTTTGTTTTCACTTCCAATGGTATGTTGCAGTTTTTGGAGTTCTGTCACAAGAGTCCATCCACAGTAAGGTTTGTTTCTAGCATAGGCGATACTTGACTGATAATCCAACATATAGTTTTGGTTCTATTACGGGCGTGGGCCATCTGGGGATGCAAATATCATCTTGCAATTGCAATGTGTATCGCATATGGTCTCTATTTATCTGCTTTCACCGTCACCGTGGTGGTTAATTTAATGGCGGTCAACTCGAAACTGGGTACGTAAGATGATTTTCAGCAGAAACGAGGAGCTGAATTCAGATGATAAGTTACGTTTGCATTTCTGGCGGAGACCGGTGTCTGTTTTTTACCAACTTGTGAGTCCTGGAATATCACCATTTCCGATGCCTCACTGAAGGTTTCGATCGTATACATAGCCTCGAGCACTGTGAGTTTTTCGCTATCGTTTCATATCTGTTTGAAACATGACCCTTCCGTTCATCCCACTTTGTTTAGTTTCAGTGGATTTTACCACTGGTGTCGTGAGTGAACCCTGGAAAGGTTCATTGACTACATTGACACTAATGAGGTCCGTAGAGGACTACTGGATGCCATTGTAACTGTTATGGTAGCATATTCACTGGTCAAGCTCCTCAAGGGGGCACACTCTTTTCAACCCTCACTCGTTCTTCGTGTTCTGGTCAAGGATGGTGAGGGGGTGCAGTCTTTTATCCAACATGAACTGACATTTCGCCTAGCTGTCCTGTATTTTTTGGTGTGTCCTCACGTTTTATAGTAAATAATTCGTTGACGGTTGCATGCAGGTGGATATCGCAGTAGTTACGGTAGGCATTATGGGAAGGTGAGTCGTCTCCGCAGAAGTTTACTCGGTCGCTTACGCGCATTGGATCTCCAGGACCTTTTATGCCAGGGTGAGGTCTTGCGCACGCATTTCTGAGATATTTACCAAACACAGTTACAAAGGACCCACGCAACATGCTCGCGGTGCCGTAAGTCGAGTATTACCTAGACTTCTCTGGTTCAATATGACGCCTAACACCCTTGTATGCGAAAGTTTGCTCCCTCTTATCACGGTTGCTGGGCAACGGGTCGTCTTGAACCTCCGACGACTACGACCACGAACTCCCACATTGCAAACGCGCGACCGGAACATCATTGAAACAGGCCCTGCTGTGGGCTGGCGGTCGGTCGAACGCCTGACCGACGACCTTCGCGATCGCGATGAAGCGGAATACAGGCAAGGCGTCGAACACGAGAGTGCGATCGAGCTGTTTGTAGTGGAAGATCCGAGAACTTGATTCAAAAAGGGTACGGAAGTTGTAGACTCTATTTCGGCGTCGCATACGTGCTTGAGGGACGAGGTTTTCTCTCTTCGCTACTCACGTACATTGGAAGGAATGCCTCGATGCGATGTACATTGAACCTCCAACGCGAACAATGCAGATTGATCTACAAATACACTGTCGAATTTCTTATAGGAATAGAAATTATAGGAATAGAAATGGTCCTATTGTAATTGTCCTGCTCGAGTCTTGCAAGTTCCTTCCCCGTAAAAAAGCTCGACAGCCGCCCTTGCAATTTCACCGCCCTATTTGTATCTGAATTGGTTGCGACGACCCGTCGCTCAAGTGCTCGGCCGATTGCCAATACAACGGAGGGTCCGTTTCTGTGTTCCGTTCTTCAATTTGCGCCAAGGTGGCTTGAAATTTAAGTTCTCGTAGGTTCAAGATGACACGTTGCCCAGTGACAGTAAGCAGAGGGAAGCAGCTTTCGTGTCAAGAGTCAGACGTCATGCACAGGTGTAACCAAGGTCATCAACAACGCACGGCAACAAGAACAAATTCATATGTTGCGTTTGCTGTGTTCGTCTAGTGAGATGTCATGAGAAAGCATAGCCAGGATCTTACTTCTGGAAACACAGTTCTGAAAGGTTTCCGTCAGAATGAGCAACCAAAGATATTTTCATATTATAGGGCAACTCACTCGCCCATAAGGCCCGCCGAACCGATTGCGATGTTGGCCTGCGTGGAAGTGTCAACATACTGTCTTCCGCTAGTATGCATGGCAACACACCAGAAGATATAACATAGCTAGACGAAAAAATGTCAGTTCATGCTAGTTCACACTGGTCAAAGATTGGATAGCCTCACTGTCCCTGGCTAGAAGACGGAGTAAAGATTGGGATTGAGAAGATTGTCTTTTCTTGAGGAGTTTATGAATTGAATAAACCATCGTGATAGATAGAATGATATGAAGCACTATCCTATTTCTTTCTCGTTAGCGTCGTCACCCACTTAGTAACCTTGATTCAGAATTCACTCACGATATTACCGGCATAATCCATAACATCTGAACGAGGCGGGGGGGTATCAGTCAGTGACTCAAATTACGGATAAGTTCCTGGTGGGAACCTCATAAACCTACAATATGAGCTATTGGTCGAAAACGTTCAGAGGCGAACTTTGAAGGGGGGAATGACTGGCTCACAGGTAGTAGGGAAATGACAGACACCATGATTCCCCGCTGACTGGGTGTCTGGTCTGAGTTCAGCTGGGTTTCTCTGCGGAAAATCACGTTTTACGCACTGTGATTCGAACCGAGAATCGCGGAATACATCAGCAATCCGATGAATGTAGCCAGGTAGGCAACATATAAGGAAATCATTGTAATGGCAACGTAGTATTCGCCCCCCCAGATGACCCACGCCCGTAGTAAGACCGAGACTAAGTTCATTGTCAGCTCGAGTGCAATCCGCAGCAAGTGTCTTAGTAAAGCTCACCCTGGATGGACTCCCGTGCCAGAAAACCATATGCAGCAAGAAACCATTGAAAATGCAAACAAAACTGGTATGATAAGAGACTGAGATTCTTTGAAGCCGCAGCTGAGATAAACTGGTATGTGCACCTTTGTTGAGGCATGACCCAGAGTTCCCAGCTCCTCAAGCGTATAAAGAGTCTGTCCAATCAAGGTACCGTAGCGATTGAAAAGAAATATGCCCTTGACTGCAGACCACCGCGCATTCCAGATAAGATCCACCTAAATAGTACATTGACTCTTAGAAACCTGCCTTATGAGGTTCAAGGATGGGCGTACCTCTGCCCCGAAAGTCATCAGAAAATCATGAACCAAAAAGACTTCTCCTGCAACAGACAGATGTCTATAATCGGCTACATCAACGTTGGGAAAACAGGTTAGCGGAGG
Source organism: Leccinum barrowsii (assembly GCA_038092195.1). Lineage (NCBI taxonomy): Eukaryota > Fungi > Basidiomycota > Agaricomycetes > Boletales > Boletaceae > Leccinum > Leccinum barrowsii. Next base: position 18,312 of record JBBPPY010000415.1, read on the forward strand.
GATGGTACTTGCTGGCGAATGAATAAACTTCTGACTTCGGATACCGACCCCATCTTGAACGAAGATGGATAATGGGTACAGTGCGGCAAATGACAGAAGGTCAGTGGTCTTGCCAGTGGGAAGTGGAATTCGGAACGTTTTCATTCATGGAGTCCGAGCCTCGTCCACTTGTACTCCTGGATTCAAAACATTTTCGTCGTGCCGGAAATCGGAAACAATGTCACTCAATCCCGATCCAACGTCTGACATATGTCACAGTTGATTGCTTATGACTTCTGTCAGCTGCTCGCCTGTTAATATAGATGTCGTTAGTAGAACTCTACGTTTTGTTCGACCCTAAGCTGCAAGCCATTAACGACCTCGAAAGGCACTGACCTAAACCTCGGAGAAAATCAGTGAGTGGGCTCTTCAGATTGGGTACAGTCAGAAAAATGATTAGTAGATATCCAATACAGCAATACGAAAGATTACATTGTAGGCCTTTGCGCAAGCGCTGTTTATGATGTGACAGTTGAGTGACGTCGCAGCTCCTGAGGACTCGGAGGTAACTGACCACCCGACCTTAGTGCTAGGCACAAGTTACAACCGTGCCACATATGCCAGCTCGATTGTCTTGGAGACGGTGGTATGTAGGTTGAACGTTGAGCCGGTGAACCGGTGAATTCCGGTTGTTGGACCCCCACGAAGTTCGAACTCTCCAGTCTAAATTGTACGCAGACTCGTCGGACAGTTCCCGAGTGGTGGTAGTCGAACGCGGTCAACTTGCGACTTCGAGCGCCATTTTTTTTTTTGGAAAGAGCGAGCGTCTCTTACAGCGTCTTCGGTAGCTCTTAGGTACAAGTTGTTGAAGTTCCCTATCAGGATCACTGAAACAGACCCTGTGGCAATGGTCGAAGCCTATCCCAGACAGCGCTTGTTCCTGAAAACTGGACTAGCTGACAAGCGTTTCGGAAATTCTTGTCCGAGGAGTCGTGCGACTGCGCCAAACAAATGAGAAATTTCAAAAGCTCGTTGTAGCCTCGCACCGTATCTGGCAGGACCCTAACGGACACGGTCGTGTCGATCCTCCATCCCTGAGGCCACGGCCTTCGAAGTCCGGCGAGTTACTATGCCATAAACTCTATAATTAGGTGTGGTGTCGTCGTCTTCACTGGAAGCCATGATTAGGGTGTGTTATAATGAGCACATTGATGAGCAGCGCAGTGATTTTCTGAGTTTTTATATTTTTGAATTATTTGGTGCCACAGTTGCGCGGGTTCACGTTCAAAATCTATCATGTTATACCATGCAAAGTACAAACCAGTGATGTGAGCTTTGGCTGGAGGGTCCGAGTCTCGGTGGTGAAAATGTAAACATAGAATTGGGTTCCGAAGGATCTGATGCAAGTCCAGCGTTTCAATATTGCTTCCGACGGAGGCAGTGACGCGTGACGGCAGTCTTTCAAATGTCGCGACCGTGACATCGATAGTGCCTGGACGCTCCATCCGTTTCTCCGGAGTTCTTGTTCATCGCTCGAAAATGAAAGCAGCCCTTGCATGCGGAACGTCAACGACCCTATCGACATATTTTGACTTGAACCTGCATCCCCACCGGGTACTTGTAATACAATCCAACACTTGGCAGCTGTCCTAAACCCTTTCACCCCTTTCCCTACAAGTCTTCGATCATATCCACGTAATTCGCTACCAACCCATCAATCAATTTCAGGAGACCCGACAATGAGACTAACCGAGAACGCACCTGGGAACATTCCGACCTCCCCTCTCGTATTCTTACCCTGCCACCACCCCTCTCCGACTTCCTCAATCTCTGTGATCCGCTCGCCTTCGTGGAACGCGATTTCGTTGTCCTCAGCCGCTTCGTAGCTGATCAGAGTTCGTTATCCGGGTTGGTTGCGTCGGGCGTCAAATCCGGTGGCATCGGGTTGTTGCGAAGAGTCACATCGAGCACGCGAAAGAATAAACACACATGATCAGCAAAACCCCAGAACCAAGCAGCTGACGACTCGATAACTCACCCGTAAATCGCCACAGCGACGACACCTTCTTCGGTTGGTTGAGGAGGCGGAGGAGGCGGCGGCGGCGGCGCAGGGGTTGCAACAGGCTACGCGTCGCATCGGGAACCCGATTCAATTCAAAGAAGTCGTGTTTCAGATATTTGATCGTCCTTTAAATTCTCTGAAGGAACACTTACCGCAACGGACGCAACAGGAGCGGGTGGCGGTGGCGGAGGAGGCGGTGGTGGTGGTGGTGGTGGTGGGGCCTCTTCCTCTTCCGGAGGTTCTTCAGGCGTTTCAACGAGCTCCACGTAGTTGGCTGTCATAGACCATAGTCGGTTCCAAACATAGAATCCAGAGCAACGGCGACGACGTACCAGGGAATAACCCAGTTTTCGCCCCTCCCTGCCCGAACCCACTCCACCACCCTTCGACGACTTCCTCGATCTGCTCGATTACCTCTCCCTCCACGAGGTTCATCTCATTGTCTTCTGCAGCCTGACAAGAGAAACGTTCCATTTAGGGATCGTATAAAACCTTGTACGACAAAATATAACGTACCTCATAGTCATACAAGACGACCGCACAGATGCCTCCACCACTCTGAACCTGATCATAAGTATCTGCTGGGGCGGGTTCTGGCTCCGGCTCTTGTTGTATGCTCAGAGATCCGAATTGTGCGACTGGCGGGGGTGGAGGCGGAGGCGGCGGGGGAGGCGGTGGCTAAGGCGGGAAACAAAGATCAGACACGAGAAGTCTTTACATTTGGTAGGGTGTCTCACTGGAGCTTCCTCTTCCTCTTCTTCCTCGACGTAGCTTGCTGGCGCTACGGGAGCTGGTGGTGGCGGTGGTGGTGGTGGCGGTGGGGGAGGGGGTGGGGGAGGTGGAGCAACTTCTTCCTCCTCCTCCACTTCTGGCTCTGGCTCTGGCTCTGGAATATATGCAGGCTGGGGAACAGCGCGCGGTCTAGAAGCCAATGGAGGCGCAGGGGGCGGAGGTGGCTACGAGACACGAATAGCCAAATGTATCAATCAGTCAAGTCACCCAACCAAAACACTCACCGGCGGCGCGACCTCTGGCTCTGGCTCCGGCTCCGGCTCAGCAGCTCGTTTCGCCCACGAAACCCCAACCCCACCGCCCCCGCCTGTAGCAGCAGCGGCACGGGAGCCAAAGCGACCCGAGGAAGCGGCACTGACTCCCGTCGAGACCGGCGACTGCCACGAAGCAGCCTTGCTCTGCTGCTCTTCCTCCTGGACCTGCTTCTTTGCGAGAGCCTGTCGCTCGGTCCACGTAAGCTTCTTGCCACTTGGGCCTCCTCCGACAGTCGTGGTACCAAAGCCGGCGCCGGAACGGGGAGGAGACGGCTGAGCCTGTGCTTGTGCTTCGAACTGTTGAAACGGATTCCTGAGTTTTCCTGGGGTCAACTTGATCGGCGTATATGCAGTTCCCTAGGTGGTTGTCAGGGAGGAATGGTCCTAACAGAAATAAAGGACTCACCACGGGCGCGATCCGGTCCTCCTCGGAAGGCTTGGTGGGCATGTTCGACGACGCCATCGGTGCAGGTGGCGATGGGACGGCGCGCGCGGCAGGCGTGTACGACTTGAATAAGAGAACGAATAGGTGAGGCGACGAAGCAACGTTGTATCAAAAGTCGAATACTTACCGACGCAGCGGTGGGTCGAGGTGCGCTGGGCAGCGCAGGCGGACGCGGAGCAGTGGGAAGCGCAGGCTTAGGAGGTCCGGCACCCCAATCGTCGTCATCGTGCACGTTACTCGGCGGTGCTGTCTTCATCGGCGCCGATACGGGCGCACCGAACACGGGGCGCGGTGGAAGCTTGGCGGCCGTGGCAGAGGGTCTCGAGTACGCTGAAGCCGATGATGTTGAGGTGTTGGTCTGCGCAGGAGGAACGCGCCGCATGGCTGCGATATCGGGCCTGCCGATGGGGGTGTAGTTGGTGCCCACGGGAGCGATGGGCTCGAGCTTGCGCGCTTTTTCGTTGTGGGTAGAGTACTTGGAACCCGATGCCGCTTCTACGCGCTGCATGATGAGCGCGGGGACAACATCGGACTGACAGGGCGAGATGAGATGGAATCTGTTGGAATGAATGAAGGAACGGACCTCGTTACGGGCGTTGATGACGACGTGTGTGCCGCGGAGGAACCTGGCGACGGCGCCCGAGTGGGTTGCGAAGAGGCCCTTCTTGGCCTCTGGAACGCCGTCGCCGCACCAGTTGATCTGGACGAACTTGACTAGCTTGCTCTGTGATGATAATCACAAAGATGGAGATAAAGATGACAATGGAGATTCGGACGAACGTTTGGATCGATCACTCTGGCGAATGCGTATTGAATCCTGAGAACGCTCAATGAGTGCTGGTACGTCGATTGAAAGACTATCACGAACCTTCCGTCCGAGAACTCTTCCTGTAGTTCTTCTAGCCCGCCATTTCCTGTGGACTGTACTTTGAGATCGTTTGTACCCTTGTCATAAGTGAAGACGGTCCAGTCGATGTCCCTTCCGGCGACGACGTTCTGGTACGCGTCGTTGATTTCCTTGCTAGATAAATTGACTTGCAGAGACATGCACGTCCTTGTTGAAAATGTGTTTCCCTTTCATTGTGCCGCTCAAAATCACGTGATCTACTAAGGGCGTACATGGGCAGATTGGTCATGCGAAGGGGGTCCAAATCCGGAAGGCGAGGCGGGAAGACCCGAAGGGGTAGCCCTTCGGTGCTCGG
>JBBPPY010000416.1:0-23036 GCA_038092195.1 Leccinum barrowsii
TACATTTTCGTAAAATTTAACACCATTAACACGAACATCGTCCATGGACACCTGCCAGAGTCCCTACATAAACAAATGTCAGCAACATCCTCTCACATCTACCATTTTAACTCACAGGAACTGTTACTCGTGTATAAGTGATGTCACCACGGTACAGCTGACTGTTTGCTCCACCGACGTACAGCTCAGCCCCAGAAGGAGAGAGTTTCAATGAGAAGGTCGGATTGATTAACCTCGCTTTCCCGACACTGGTAGTAAGCGATTGCAACAGCGGAGAAGCACCAAATTTCGAGACAGATGGGTAGGCCAATCCAAGTAAACCGTCTGCAGGGAATCTATAACCTGCGATCGATGCCTCAAGAGCAGTGTACGATGTTGCAGAACCAAAGGTCTGACGATTTGCCTAGTTTGGCGTTAGAATTCAATGGTCAGGCTCTATGATAAGGGATTCAAAACATACAGTGAATCCACCGACGGTTACATTATCAGTATATAGATTACCTTTGACACTGGATCCATCTCCATATTGGAGCTGAAACGTTGACTACCCGGTGTTCCCACACAGATTTTTGTACCAACACGCCGAATTGACCTTTTGAGCAGATTTAGATGACTTGGGATTCCAGTAGTCGTGATCTCGAGAAACCCCACTACATCCAGCACCCAGCACCCACGTATCGCTGCGTTGACTTGAACAAAACAGTTGTTTGAACCAAAAGAAAGTACCTACGCTGAGTCTTCGGCGACGGTGCCAGCCCATTTCACAAAGACGTCGTTGTGCGCGGGATCTGCGGTGAGTTCCTTGTTGATCTGAGGGTTGCCACCCATAACGGAGACCGTCTTCTGCATGTACTCGGAGAACGTCTTGTATTGCGATTCTTTCATCACAGAGGTATCAAAGTTGCCGCCCATGCCGATGCCGCCGAATGCAGCGGTAACATTAGTCGAGAACCGCTCGTTAACCGAGCTGTCGGAGTTGGACGCCCACACGTTCTGGCGGTCCAAATGGTGAGCGATAGCATGATGCGTGAGGATGGTCCTCCAGCTTACCAATTGAAATCGAGCGCCGAACGCGGCATTGATGATGGCATGAGTGCCCCAGGAAGAGAAGAAATGCTTCCAGTCATCAACTATATCATCGTTGCTGCCATTTCCGATGGGCTCCAAGTCTTCGAGCCTACTTAAGAGGCTCGACGTGTTGAGCATGTCGGAGTAATCTCTGAGCGAAGCAAGGTAAGTGTCAGCATTGAAGCTGTACATCGCCCATTGATCTTCTCTCCTGGACGTCTTGTCGATAGAATAGGAGGTAGAATTGCTTGCGGATACCGCAAGGTAGCGAGCCGAGAGGGACGTATCCGTTTTGAGTGCAGTGGCCGTTTCCACTCCGTTCTTGTAAGTGACGTAGTTTCCATCGCTGCTGTTAAAATCCGTTATGCCAATGCACCGCGGGACGTCATAGACGACCCCCTCTACGGAGCCAAATAATGTGAGAAACAAATTGATGTTCCCGGTATAAATGTACTTGCCTACTTCAAGTTTTCGCGTGTCTTCGTCAGGATAGTATCTGATCATCCTGCGGCCCCTCTTGACGGCTGCAATGACCTTGAAGGCAAGGTGAGATGGGGGTCAATCCTGACAAACAGACCGTTATAAAGACCAACCGATTTTACGTCCGTTGAACTGGTTGTCGTGAAGTCCAAGCTATAACCCAGGACATCACATGCAGGGAATTCTTTGAAGTCAGATGATCTGAGAACGGCCATTCGCGACTAGGGGGATTCGAACGAACAAAAAACCTGACGAAGAGGCCATGGTCGAAGGGGCCCATTCTTAAATACTGAGTCGGCGTCCAAGATTGTCAACCTGAGAGCCTGCTCAAGCCAATGCCCGCTGCATCCTGAGGCGCAAATACACACTGTGACTGGGTTACCACTTGCGGGCGGTACCTAGCTACTGGAAGCACACTAACTTGCAAGTTTTGATAGTATGCACCCGGGCCATCCTGGGTATTGCATATCAATCACCACGACATGCTTCGGATATAAATGAGAAAGCGTACAATTGTTTTCCTGTCAAATCAGAGCCCTCGTTGGGCCTCGCGTAGGCCCACAAACCCCTTCGAAAATACAACGTGACAATTAATGTTAGGAGTGCGGCCGGTGACCGTGTGAAAGTGCCAGAACTGGAAGTTCGAGTCAAGTAGTAAGTTCGCCGAAGAGTCGTTATGACTCCCGATCGGCGGACTGCTCGTACTATGGACTCAACAACAAAATTAGGACGGAAACAGGAAACTACACATGGTGCGCCTAATGTCCCTGTGGCGAGAATAGTAGAACAACCACCAAGCTTCTGATGTGGTTCCTTGACTATACAGCATCACGGTTTTCATACAAGACATGAATCCAAGGACGGGCTTGAAAAGAGAAAGTGAGTGCTTGTTCAAAATGTTCGATGAGGAATTGACAAACTGGACTGTTCCTGAGAAGCCATCTTCATCACCTCTTTACCCGATAATCTTGGACGGAAACTAAACTGGGCATCGTGCGAAGACGAAATTTATACGATCAGGGAAAATGGTCTCTAAATCAACCTGCTGATGTGGTGGGTTCAATCACGATTCATCGCTGCTGGTGGCCGTTGCTCCACGAGCAAAATAAGATCGATGGAACCTCCGATGGAGATTCCCAGCCATTCATTTGCCAGTGCTACCCACGCTCACCTCGGTGGTACTTCCACAGTGGCATGTGTACGATTCATCACGCTGGGCATCGAACCCGATGAGCTGCTGAACGCGGGGAACTCGGCAACGCGGACGCCGGACGCCGGAAGCCGTAGACGGTCAATAAGGTACCTTCGAACCATGCTTCCCCAGATATGATGACGGCCGCGAATCGAACTCGATCGACTGCACCCTCTGCGCCACTCGTCGGTGGTTCCGGATCCCAGGATGAAGCTCTTCCAGAATCGACGTCGAGGTATGTACACTTAAATGCGATCTTTGGACCCGCGTTTCAGAAGTCGTACGACGGAGCCAGCTGTGTTTAGTAAAAGAGTTGCTTCTTTGATTCCTTTTTCATTCTTCTGTGGAACAGAAGCAGGCGCATCATAGTAATCGCGCATCATCGGTCGCTGCCTATGAACAGGTTGTTCTCGGTAAAGAAGATACTATGTAAAGCTCATTAGGTGAGTTGATACTAACGCCAATGAATTCTCCGAACGCGAGCATGAACGTTCAGGCACGCCTTCTTCGCGGCAGGACGGTTACAAGCAGTGGAACCACACAGTGAGCGTTGAACGTGGAGATAACACCTTTGTTTCGTTCCAATTGAACATAGTATTCACAACAACTTACAAGCACTCGACAACAGTACAAGAATGACGGACCAAGTTGACACCACCTTCCACCAACTCTGCTGGGGGACAACACAAGTACATTAATCGCCGATTCAGGAGACAGGAACGTTAGAGAACCGTAGTATCCCACCCGTGGACTCGTAAGTTTGCTGGATGGCGACGTCAGTCAGTAGAACCGAGAAACGTGATGAACCTACCCCAAGGATGACAACTTTGGCGGAACCACAATCACAGCTAACGTAGATATTGATGGGTGTACCATCGTTGATGACTTCGCCCCTGTTTACATAAACGCGTGAGACACAACACCGTGACTGGAGGCAAGGACGAGTAGTTCGACTGACACGAAAAGACCTTGCAAATGGGAGCTTGACGAACCCCAGTGTAGCTTAGCGGGTCCCAGCGAGACCGGCTGTGGCAGAGCTTGTGGTAAGGTCAATTGGTCGCTATCACCTCCCCCAATGACAGCATTCGGAGTCAGGATCCCGAACTCGCCCCATTTGGATTCAGTCTCGAAAGTGATCCAAGTATGTTTATCGTTGGGGGCTTCCTTTCGGAGCGATGAGAAGTATTCGAACGCTTTCTGGAGTTCACCAGCGATGCTTCTAAGCCTCTTGTCGTTTGCATCACGTAAGAGGGTCCAGAGTTCGGATGCTTTGAAGTTGACTAGCGCTACATTGTCTGAGATCGAGTTCGTCCACTGCTGGAATGTGGAATGATCTGGCGAATCCGCCAGAGAGTCGGCCAAGCTTGGGTCTCCCCCACGGATCCTTATAATTCGCTGTGAAAGCCGGGAGAAATTCTGGTATTGTGGTTCATCGAATACACTCCCATCGAATTCCCCCCCATCATTCAAGCCCTCGACGCTTGCAGTGATGTCCCGAACGAAATTGCTGTTGACTTCCTCGTACTTGTTTGAAGCCCAGACTTGCTATCTGCAAGTCAGCAAGAGTGAACATGAACCGAATCCGAAATACAAACCAACTGGAAGCTAGCCCCGAAATGAGTGGCGGTGACGAAGTGGCTTCCAACAGTGCTGAAAAACGCAAGATAAGCTTGAACTACTTCGGGATTCTCGGAGTCGAAGGGCGCCAATTTGGATACGTGTTTCAAAAGTTGTTTTTCGTTGATGAAATCAAGATAATCGCGGAGCCTCCCACTGTACCTAGCGTGGTCGTTGACGAAGAAGTAGAACTGGTCTTTCGTGGGCAAGGACTTATCCAGGGGGAAAAGCGAATTGTTTTCTGTCGTGACCGAGAGAAGACGGTACGCGAGGGAGGAATCGTTCTGTAAAGCGTTCACTGCAAGCGCGCCGTCAGAGAATGTCTTGTTGAGACCCAGGCCCTCATTGTCCTCGGAAGCCTGGACAACTCTAGGGATCTTATATTCGACGCCGTCTAGATAGCCTGCCGTCAGAAAAGCGCGGTGTGATGGTGAGCCTCGTACCGATCGTCACGGTCTGTGTCCTTGTGTCCTTTGTGATATCCACGATGCGAATTTGGGTCTTGGCTGAGACAACCTTGGTGGAGAAGGTGAATCGGATGTGAGGAGCATAGTACCTTTGCGCCTACCGATGCGAAGTCGAATGGATCGAGGCCAGTCAGGTCTAAACCATAACCCATCCATTCTAACGGAGGAAACTGGGGAGGAGAATCCTTTGATTGAGTTGACATACTATGGGTGGGTTCAACAAAAACAGGCCAAAGGGGATATCGATGCTAAGTCAAGACTCCAAGTTCAAGTAAAATATGGTCGCACCAGCGCGAAGTAGGCGATTCGCCGCTGAGCGCTGAGTACTGAGTACTTACCCGGTGGGCACTGATCGATAATTCTCGGTCATAGGCAGGTCGATTGCTGACTTGAAGTGGTCACCGAACATCCGAACATCTTCTGTTTCGATTAAAATGAACGGTCGAGTTAGGCCGAGGTGGGCGCACTGGAATTTCTAGAAGATGCGGCGAAGTTGTGGTGAACGAAAGAGACAATCCATGGGAAGGTAATGGGTAATGACTCGGAGGTCAACTTGTGGATGGCCAAAGTTGAGAGCCTGAGAACGTTACTTGATCATGAATCGTAGTATCACTAAATGAAATCCCAATCTATCAGCAGGACTTCTCATCCGACCATCCTCCCGCTCGTGATCGATACACGAAAAGAATTCTATGTTCCATTACTTCGTGTGGCAGGTATGAACACCATCGACCAGTCTTACCCCTGGTGACTGAGTCAGTGACCTATGTCTCCATTCGGTATATGGATGATCGAAGTCAACTTTACCATGCTGAATTCCCCGTCGTGCACCATCCTGTCCCTACTTAACATGCAACTCGCAAGGCTTCCACAACCCACAGTAACCTCTTACCGTTCACAGCACCGAAATATTCTACGCCATGGCAGACCTCCCCGCCGTCGACCGCATTGGATATGCACTCAATCTTGCCGAAATCACCCCTTTCGACATCGGGGCAGTATGTATCCCTTCGCCGTGTTTCAGTCACGTCGTCGCTGAAGATGACTTACAAGGTTGAAGACTATATAATTTACCGGAGACGTCTCCTCAAAGTCGACTTCAGCAATGTTCGGGACGTTGTGATTGGTGAGGATTCCTCATTGTTTAAGTACGTCGTTTGCTTACCGAGTTTGCACCTATCAGGCGGCGTGACATACAGCGTCCCTGTCGCTGTTGCTGTCACGCTTGACAATCCAGTCTGGAGCGAGTACGTCTCGTTCCCAAATGGACAAGATGCTGCGAGCCTGTTCAGCGCCGATGCCTCGTACCCTCTCCGTTACTTCGCTGTCTCGGGAACCACTTCAGGGACTTACGCAGCCCGGAAGTCATTTCTTTCGACCCAACAGTATTCATTCTTCACCTACTGCGAGGGTGCTTACAGCGCTCGACTCCGGGACTATGGCGAATCACTTAACGAGAACTCGCTCGTCGACCCACTCAGTAAACTTCCCAAACCATTCAAGTCGTCTAATACGGAGTTGGTAGAAAAATACAAGAGTTTCTTTCGCGATCATGGATCACATGTCGTCATCAATGTGAACTACGGAGCTCGATACCCCCTGGTAAGGTCTACGCACTTTGAATATCATGCTGCTGACACGGTTTCCAAAGAAAGTCTGGGCTTCCAACGAGTCTCCAACTGTCAACAGCATGTTCAACACCGACGTGAAAGCCAAGTTCAACGGCATTCCTTCTGGTGGAGATTTCGACGCTTCTGTCAAAAACCAGGACCAGTACAAGCGCTTCTCCGAGTACTTTCAATATCTAGTCTCTATCTCAGGCGGAGGTGACCGTTCGAAGCTCGCCAATACCGATGCGACCTATGGTGACTACACCAAATGGATCGCGTCTATCAAGAATAACAATCCCGGTCTTATGAACATCCAGGTCACCGAATTATGGAGCTTGCTGAAGTATGCTGAGAGCGACGTGCTTAGGAGCTATGCTGATCCACTCTACGACGCGTTCATGTGGATCGTCGGCCACCCCGAAGTCTACAAGACAGCTGTTACTCTGGACATTCAATCAGGTTTGTTGGTTCTATACGCATTCTCAGGGTCACTGATCATGTTCCCAGACTGGGCCGAATTTAATTTACTTACGCCCAGTGCGGTGATTTTACCAGACCCTGCCTATCCTTATCCCTCTACGAACACGGTCGCCTCCGACACGCGTGTGCAATGGGGTAAGGAGTACAGTCACAATTACCAGCGCCAGACTTTGAGGTGAGTACGTAACATAATGGCATCTTGCTTTCATTGACCCTCACGCAGGTTCTTCGTCATCAACGATGGTTCTCCGATCGACTTCTCCACCTCTCATGGCAGTCGGAGCGCTGGATCATCGACTGGTAAAGCAATCGTCTCGTTCGCGGGTGTGAGTCGTCAGTCTTGAGTTGGTTCGTGCACCGTCTCATTCGTTTGTTCAGAAAAACTACACGAACAGCGTCATTACCGGTGAGGCACTCCCATTCATTCTCTACAGTTTTTTTTCTTATTCGTTTGTGCGTTGGAAGATAACGTATGGAAGTGAGCGTTTTTCGAATTTTGTTCACACACAACTTGGCTTGCTCATCCTACGTACCGTAACAGCACGCAGTGGTTCTACAAAGCGCCCGTCAACAGTACTCCGGAGCCCAGCCGTAGGGCCGGGTCCGATAAGCCATTCTACTCTTGGGACGAAGTCCTCCAGAACTACCTTGCCGGGGCTGCGTAAATTTGCGGTCGAACGATCCTCATGACGTGTCGGAGGTGTGGGTGTAAGCTAGCTAGCTTGGCGGCGCGACGGAGAATGACTGCATGCGTTGTCATTGCGAGCTTGAATGTTTTGTAGGATGATGCGCGTGTATGTACATAACAATCGAAGCCGAATTGTATGCGTTCTTGTTTTGTTCCGATCTACGTACTCCACCTTCTCTTTCGTCGGCGGAACCTTCGCGCGCCTGCGACGACGTATCAACGACGTATATATATGGCCACACATATTCAATGGATGTCCTCACGCATCGTCTACATGACGTATGTGTCGTTTCCAAACAGATCGTAGCCTACTGGCAGATTGTGCCGTGTCCAGCGTGAGATCTGAGCCCGATGCGTGGTGGATGGGTATTGATGCTAGTATGTAAAGCTTAGGGACTCAAAGAACCGGGTTCAATGTGTAGCCCAAAGACCCCAAACGCTTCCTAAATGGAAGTGTCAACACCAGGTGCTCTATCCTCTAATTCAAGTGTACTCGACTTTCTTTTTTCTGGTGTGGTAAGGCTCTCTGGTGCCGCGTAGATAAATACTACACTTTGACTCTGAGAAGAAAGAACGACAAAGGGGAAAGACTGAATGTGGACACGGCCTGGCAGCGACGGGAATACCGCAACAGGTTACGAAGAAATGTCTAGACGTAGGTCAACATATGCACCGCGTGAGTCCAAGGGTCCAAGGGTCTCCGAATCTATCATTGTTGACGGAAACCTTCTATTCGCGGGTATTCACCGATCATCTGTGGAAAAGAATGTCACTATAGTAGGCACTCGTACTGCAATTATATATGGAGACGCACGAAAGAGGATGCTCCTCGATAAATGCACAGGCCACCAATGCAAGAGCGCTAGTGGCGATTTGTGAAATGAAAACGGCACGCAACGCAGTCGCATACGACTCTACTGCAGCATTCCGAGGAGGAGGAGCAAGCTCTGGGATCGAATTGATCGAGTGTCTGGTGATCGCATGCGAAAAAAATGCCATTAGTCGATAAACCAGGGGAAATGCTACAGTGGACCTCCTACCGTATTTCGTTTATGATCTGTATAAAGGGGGGCTGTCAGCATGCAAACGAAGTTTATCATATCAACCTTATCGCTGACATCAGAAGATCCAGGTCCCGTAATCCGCTTCCTTAGCTGATCCACCAGAACGCCCTGCAACAGTATGCCCGACAAACTAACCCCAAGAACTTGGCCCGTGGTACGGAATAGGTATAGGACTGGATCGTATGGACAATCAGAACCTCTTCTACCTTCCCATCAGAATGTGAAACTCACTTCCAGTAGCCACAGCCATGTCTTCCGTAGAAACGCTTGCGATCATGGCCTATGTGCGAGTCCGGTGTAAGATGGAAAGACGGTAAATAACAAAACACTCACGATCACCGTGCTGTTTACGAAACTACCTGTTGACAAACCTTGCGGTACGATGTCAAGCCACAGATCGAGGGCCGACGTCTTGTCGTTCCATAACGCAACGAGTATGCTTGCTAGTACGGCAAGTGCAGCTGACACCAGGGCGATCTTGAAGAACTTTCCGGTTCTACGTATTAACCTAAGAAGATCAGTGATCAAGCTTAATCTTCGCCGTAGCAGAGGCCAGACTGACCAGCCAGTGATGATGCTGCCAATAGGCAGTGCGACCTAGAGTGTATAAGTCTCGAATTACGGAGGGGGGAGTAGGACACACAGAAAGTGGAGCCCTGTTGGATTGGATGATATTAGATCAGATCACGAGTGCGCAAAAGCTCGTCCCCCTCACCCGCGTCCGTTGACGAATTCAACCTGACTGCAGAAAAGTACAACGGCACGTTGTAAAACTGTGAAAGAGGTCATCATCGTTCACATTCACTTACCAACTCACTCACCATCGAGAACGAGGTGAGTGACGCCAGGAGATTGGACAAGGCAACAGCCAATGGTGTGCGTTGCAACACGCGCGAGACGGCTTACCAGCACCGTCGAAGCCACCCGATAGACCCATCGCATCTTGAGGGGGAGTTCATTGTGAAGGTGCTTGTGTCTCATTATCTCCATTAGCGCCTTTAGCCCAGCGACATGAACACATAAGAATGAGCCTTCGAACGAAATAAAAAAGGGAAGAAAAACAGGCGGGCGAGGAGCGTCCGTGTCCAGCATGATGGTGACAACAGTCCACGAGGAGCAAGAACTGGATATAAGATTAGTGAAAAGGAACGATACACCGGCAGATCCATGACCAATCGAGATATCGAGAAAAATGGGATGGAATCGCCAAGAGCGATAGAGAACAGGTTAAGAGACAACATGCGAATCGGAGCGAGCGAACAAGCGAACATAAACGAAGACCGGGCGCAGACAGGTTATCGATGCAATGTAGGAGGATAAGAAACGACAAATGCCTGCACAAAGTGTCTTAGTCACAACACTCGATCGAAACCAAAAGCGAGACTCACATGCGAGATAGACCAACACATGTGCATACACCAGCGATCCAAATGCTCTAAGTTCCCATCCCGGCGCGACCCCGGCTGTGCCAATGGACTCGACCGCAAAGCTCCCGTGCCACCCAAACCAGTAGCGTCAAATAATGCGGCGTTCGATACATTCGACATGGTTCTCAAATGGATCTGCCCGTCCGTCTCCGCCATGCCCACGGTACATGGACGACACTGACTTGCGCCGAAAAATGATGATGCACCTCCGCCTCCACGGTAGTGTACGCGGTCCTTCACATCGTCCACGATCCTCCCAAGATCGACCTCGATCTCGTCCGACGAGTGTGTTGGTCAGCCGTACATGCTCGTGTAGATGGCACTTGACCGGCCCCCGTGGGTGCGCCCTACGGCGTCTCGTGATTGGTGTACCCGCACTGCGGTGGTGCAGCCAGTGGGGGTTGTGCGAGGTCAAGATCAAGATTATCGTCCTCGCCATCGAGCAAGTTGGCGCGCGTATACGCCTGATTCTGCTTGCGCGTGATGCGGTCAAGAAAGTCGAGTTGCTTGAAGCGTTTTCGGCGGGCGCAAAGGCGAAAGTGAGGATTAGGATCATGAGTGCAGCGCCGCCGATGATGGCGCTGCGTTCGCTGGAGGACGAGGTCGTAGATTCGGATATGGTTGTCGGAATGGTGGTTGAGATCTGTGGGAATGAGGTGTGGAAGAGAATGGAGAAGGAAAAAAAAGCGACGTACGACGGATGGTCAGCCATTGACCTAGACAGTGTACGAGGAGGTGTTGGTCGTTGGTGTGTCGTGCAGCGAAGACGATGGCGAAGGAGGCTGTGTTGTGGGTGGGACAGGGGACGACGAGGTTGTGTTGACGTAGGGTCGGAAGGGGTAGACGAGGAAGGGGAAGAGGGTGAAGTATGGCTCGAAGTGGTCCTGGCTGTGTGGTCACTGGTGGGAGAGATCGGAGTGGACTGTGAAGTACTGCGGGGCCAATGGACATGTTAGGATGAGTGTGGAGAAGAGAGGTTACCTTGACCTTTCCGTCGAACTCGACGTCTCTGTGTTTGGGTCGTCGGGCTTTATGTAGATGATGAGGATGTCAGCGAGGTCGAGCCAGAGGTCTACACAAGGGAGCGAGGGCACTGGGATGGATGTTACAAGATTCATACCGTGACCACTGGCAGTAGGTGCCACATTCGAGCAGCAGCTTGGCACCCGCGGCTATGCGCGTATAGACCGAGGAACGTGATGTTGAGCATTGACAAGAGAAAGGCGTGGGACTGTGGGATTGCTTTTGCGCTGGGAACTGCGGGGATTCCTCATTATACGGAGATGGTTTCCTACGTAAGTCGAGGCATGAGGCCGGCGTAAGATTTAGTAGTCTATGCCTGAGAAGCAGACGATCACTGACCCGTCGCCCCTCCGACGACCCCCTTCCCTCGAGCCATCTAAGCACCGAACGCCTAGATTATATGAATCAACTTGAGAGACAGGCGCAGTCACGGTGGATCGGCTGCACCGATGGCGGTGTTGACCAAGAACGAAGATAGTAAGTTACTTAGTTACTAGGTACGTTCAGCTTGAACGACCCGGAGGACGGCTTGAAGCTTGCGCGATTATGTAATGACGAACGGCGGCAAATTCCGGTAAGACAGAGACGGTCGTATTGGTACGTGCTACATCTTTTTTTTTGTTTTGTTTTGATAAATCAGCTCACTCTTCTAAGAGGCCGTATATCTGTTAGAGGGAAACCTATCCCGGATAATTTACCATGACGAGAGGTGCCTGGCGACGGAAACGGTGGCTGAGGGGTTACATACATGCACCGACAAACTAGATCCGTTCAAGTTTGACCCACGACATGTCGCTACCGCGCCAATATCCACCGCATTCGATCAAAAGAAAGAGATGACGCGCTGGGTGCCATATTTGTCTTGGCAAATTGATCTCGTCAGGTCAATCTGAACTGGCGCAAGGATGACGCCGTCTTGCAGTATTCGCAGTATTGTTCAATTATCTTGAGAATGAGCTCGGGGGTGGTGGCGCTGGAAAAGTTGAGACCGACGACTTCCATGTCGTGTAGCTTGCGAAGGGCACTAAAGGACGTCATGGTCTTCCCGGAACCGGGACGCCCACACAACATGAGAGGCTTGTGTTCAGAGAGCCACGAGTACAAGACTTCCTCGTGGCGCACGGTATCCATCGTCGGCACGACAACATCAGCCGCCGTAACAGAGTGTGCGTCGATCTCTATCTTGGACTGCCAAGCGATCCAATCCCCAGTAGCGATCTGGACATCAAAGTCGATAAGCTTCGGCGGCCATTGGCGGTAGGTCGATGCCAGTTTGCTTCCGCAGGAATTCGCCCATCTCCGCATGCAAGTCCAGTTTCGCCGGAGAATGTCCATATGTTGCTGACAAGAAAACGCTTGGTGACATATTGTTCGACCTTCTCCGGGGGCAGCGGGAAATCCGAGTGTTGGTTATTGTACTCAATAATGTTGCGCGCAGTCTTGTTGAGCGACGAAAAGAGGGTATGAAGTGCACGCGTTGTCGTAAATTCCATGACGTGATCGATGGATTCCGCAGACTCGAGAGCAGAACTAACAAGCTCTCCATCCACAAAGTAGCGCTCGAGGATGCCAGCAATCTGAACCTGGGCTGCAAGATGGGTAGAACTCGGTGCTTCACCACCAAGTATGTCAGCGCGAGAACCCAATTCGTACTGTTTGTCCATTGGGTATGCCAATGTCGCCCCCAAGGCGGTTCAAGACATCGTCTTTTGCACGAATGGCATCTCAATAAAATTGATAAAGTCACACTCCTAAACGCAGCGTGAGTAACATTCTGAAGACATCGCATTGAGCTGACCTTCTCGGGTAGCAACCTCAAACTCTCAATCGCACCGTAGGGGGCAAAAACATGGATCAACTGTTCGCTGCCCACGGCACTGTCGAGACTACCAATCCAGAGTGATCGAGTAGGTGTCTGAATCTGTGAATTGTTGTTTGCCTCAGTTTTTCGCGAGACGGCTCTTCCTTGCGAGTTAAGGCCAACGAGGTAGGCCGACGCGCGGCGGACTTCACCATTCGGAAAGTGGACAGTAGACGCAGACACGTTACGGGAAGTCAACTTGAAATACGACTTCATGATACTAGTGGGGCTTGCAACAGTGGTAAGACTGCCAGCAGCAGAGGAAAGGACG
This sequence comes from Leccinum barrowsii, assembly GCA_038092195.1. Lineage (NCBI taxonomy): Eukaryota > Fungi > Basidiomycota > Agaricomycetes > Boletales > Boletaceae > Leccinum > Leccinum barrowsii. The sequence goes on from JBBPPY010000416.1 coordinate 13,249, forward strand.
TCAGAGTATGGCGTCTGAACCTCGCTCGTCGTGACACGGCGTTGAAGAGAACGGATGGGATTATCGAGAGTCCCGACGGTTAAAGCACGCGGCCACGACGCTAGAGCACTACCGAGGGATAGATGATACGTTTGCGTCGGAGATAGATCCGACATACGAGCTGAGACGTTGGCGTTCGTGAACTTGCTGAGGGTCGTAATTTTCAAAGTAATCTTCATTGTCTTCACCGCTTGGCGTAGCCAACAATGAAGTGGGAACGCGTACGATATGGGTTAGACGCAATCGCCGCCTACGCTTGGTTACGCAACTCCGAAATCGTGGCCGCAGGGCGGTGGACGATGGCTGTCATCCAAACCAAGGTAATCAAAAGTGTGAACGTCAAAATTATCAGCCGAATCCGCGGAAGCCACGGAACGCAGCTCGTCCAAGACAGGGAACGATGATCCAGGAGGATTTGTGGATGACAACCACTGGCAGGACGACGAGAAGATGGATGGACCGAATGGATTCGTGAGGTCAGAGGTCAGCAAGGTCAATGAGCCGGACCTAAGGCGACTGTTACGTCCGGCGCCAACCTCAGATGGATTGGTTGCCGTGGCAAAGTAACACAGGTCGCCGAATGACGGAGACCAGGACCTGATACAACAATGCTAGGAGGCGTGTGGGTATTTTGCCGCTGCTGCACTTGCTCTGTAAAGGACTCTGTGGAAGGGGTCGTACTGACCACCTATTGGAAGCAGCCGCGAATCTCTGAGCAGCAAGATGGAAATCCGCCGCCTTTGACAGCGGCATACTGGGCACCGAGACGCCCCTGATCATGGTTGGCATTTGATGCAGTTTTTTTATAACTAAGCCCTCCCTTATCCTTGTGTCTCCCAAAGACCCCCTCCAGGAGGTCGTTCTTGTGCAGCGAAGACGACAATTTTCCTCGCCTTGCAAAAAACTTGTTCGATGATGTCTCTCACATAGAACCCCCGTCCTGCACTTTTGGTATCGCGAGCTTCGAATCGTGGCATTTCCCCTTCGACCTGCTTGATAATAAAATATTGCTGGTTCTGTCTTGGACGAGAGGAGTCGGGATCGCTGGATAGCTTGTCGAATAAGATCGAAGGAGGTTGTGGACGAGTTGAGCAGATCCGTCTTGAAGGTAGCCTCGGTCTGTACATTTTTGCCGGTGAGTTCGGGGACGCCAAGCTGCTGCCGGCGCTGCTGAGTGATGACCAACTCTTGTTGTTGCCGTTGCGCTACCGCCTGTTGCTGTTGCAGCCGTTGGGGAGACTTCTGCGGTGACGCGCTGGGCCGGAGCATATCAGGAGTCAACGTTTTGTGCGCCTTGGGCCTACTAGATCAGGATTCGTGTTTCGGAATTGCGTGGTCCCCAAAGGAGCGGGACGCGGTGGCGCTCCGATCAAAATGAGTCCGTAGTCTAGGGTCCACGCAGCACCGAGATGCGGCACTCCCAGTGTCGTCGGTTGTCAAATAGAACGTTCAGAGAGGAAAAAGATATCAACGTTGGCACGCGCAATATATGACAAGCTGCATACATATGTCCATCAAGCCACCAAATGACTTGGTGACTGTATGGCCCATCGGCAGAGTCTAGACCATTCAGTCTGAGGCGTTTGCACGGCTAGACTCTCTGCGAGAGACTCCTATAAGACTTTGGAGCTTGAACGCCTCAGAGTGTGAGGGTAAAAATAACGCGATAGATGGCTATCGGGACCGCAAAAGGACGGATCTCGACACCACCCGTCATTCAGAGTCACATCTTCGCTGCCGACACGGTGCCAACTGTCGAGTGGGGTCGTGAGATCGGGTGAGGTGAGCACTTGTGGTTGGTGTGAGAAAAACAGACGGGAAGGGGAGGCAATTCGACTGTTGAAATTTCATTGCCGGATCGGATTTGAAGCCTCATCTTGAACCCACCGCCTCTCAGGAGGGAGGAACACAGCGGTGCAGCCGAGTTGCGTTGCCACTCAGCCGAGGGACGGCGGCGGTTGGCCGTGGGGATATTTTTGCGCTGTACTATTCCGAGATCTCGCAGTACGATCCGACGTATCAAGCGAACCTTACCCCAGGGATCTTGGGTCGTAGATCCGACGACGTTTTCGTCTCTTACACCACACAGTGGCAGCCACTTTCCCTTCGCTATTGTGTTAGGAGCACTCCTCCTGGGAATGCAGCGGACGGGATGACGGTACTGTATCAATTTTAAGACCCAATTAAACTCCCTCTATTTTTCTACCCATTTCTATCGGTACGGGTCAGTCCATTACGAGGGTGGTGGGTGGTTTGGCGGACCGGCGGTTTTGTCATGCATTTCGGTAGTTCCAGGGCTGACAGTTGCTCTACTGCCGGGCCACCATGTCATAAATCTCGTCTCCGTAGCGTACCGTTCATTATGTACTGTATGACTACGGGCGCAGCGTGGGCGAAACCGGGTCTCTCTGCTGGAACCACTAGTGCTGAGAGAAGAGGGGGGAGAGCGATCGCCAACCTGAGATTTGCCAAGTCAAGGGGGTTAGTACCTGTGAAACCACATTGCCGTAATGAACGGAAACTGGGCCGGATCTGAGGAGCGTTCCGCCACTACAGGGGGGTTGTATCGCGACCCTCACATTCTCCCATACTGTGCAGACCGCGATCCAACTGGTGGACGTAAGTGGGAACGCAGTGGTTGGTGGGTTCACTAGGTGAGCGTGGTAGGTGGAGATTCACCGTGACCTTATCTGAGTTTTTTTACGAGTATGGTTACCGTGTGTCCCTCTCTGCAGAGTCGCACGTCACGACTTGATATCATTAACTTAATGCTCTTTTTTTTCTACCGGGAAGTCTTACCGAGATGTAATTGACACCGTCCCGTTCACTTGCCACCCTGCACATATTATATTTACACGAGGCGCTACTAATAAATCACTTAAATACCGACCGTGGCGAGACCGCTGCCTCTCCGCCTTCGAATCCTCCCCCCCGACCATGGACACCTTGAAAAATATGCTTTCCCCATTGGGGATGAACACGAATGCCATCCAGGATACCCTGGTACTCACTCCAACCCCGATGCCCTTCTTCCTTCCGCTTACCCTCTCCCCTAGAAACTCGTCGTCATCGGAGGTACTGTCGAAACAGCAAGACGGGCCTCCCTCTCTGCTTGGAACGGTTTCATCGACTGTATGCGCCGTTTCTCTTATTTTCGCTGGATGCTCAACCCTTTTGCCATAACAGCGTTTTTCCTGACCGCGCACTTCAGCCAGGAGGACTACCCGTACGATTGGTGAGCAACGCCAAAGTTTTCAAATTCGGCGCGTCGGGGGCTGACTTGCGAGCACAGGTTGATGCACTGGTTGTCCAAGGCAAGTCACCGTGCTTCCGAGGTTCTTGGCCCCGCTCACCGGTGGGATACAGCAACCTGCGTGGGGTCGTAGTCGTGAATTTGAAATAACGACACGTACCGTCGGTCGCAATGGTCTCACGCAGTCAACGACAGGCGACGTGGACGAGGAAGAAGATGAGGAAGAGGATGAGGATGCTCTCGTACACGGCCGTCGGAAACGCAAGGTGGCGTTCATACCAAGTTTAGGTAGGTTACCGAATATATGTGCCCTTCTCACGCAGTTCCGACAATTCGTTCACAGACACAACTCACACAATCTATTACCGTGGCCATTGGCTAAGGGTAGGTTGTTCATTTATTAGCTGAGTTTGCGATGTTCACGGCGACACTCATATCAATCCGCTTGCAAAAAGATAACCCGCACGAAGCGCTACCCCGACTACGGCCATGGCGCGTCACTCAAGATCAGGTAATTTCCATCCGCCGGCCCTTACTGTTCGCTTCGGCTCACTTCGGGTTAGCGTCGTCGCTCGTAATAACGATATCCTCAAGAAACTAGTCCTGGAAGCCAAGCGCGAGTACGAGAAAGACGCCGAGCATCGTGTCCACATCTTCATGGCAGATACGTGAGTTGGCAAGTTCCGTAAGATGCTGATGGACCGGCGGCTGACCTAGACCACTTTGGCGCCTATCAGCACCTATGGCTGTTGGAGATGGAATGGAGCCCGCCAAAAGCGGCCCATGAGTTCCATTGTGCTTCAGCCAGGTGTTAAAGATATGCTCCTGGCAGATTGCAAAGACTTCCTGTGCTCCGAAGATTGGTGAGTGGTCGGATCTGGAACTTTCCCGGTACACTGGATATTTAACTCGTCTTCTCAGGTATGCCGAAAGAGGTTGGTAAAAATTGATGAGGCGATAATCACACTCATCAAATGTAATGATAGGGATTCCATTCCGCCGAGGGTACCTCCTTTATGGAGTTCCAGGAAGGTACGGCGTTTATCCCGCGATATCGTTTACTGAGCATTAACCCATCCGTGTGCAGTGGGAAGACGTCGCTAATTCATTCAATGGCTGGCGAATTGGGCTTGGACATTTATGTCGTCAGTCTGTCATCAAAGGGGTAAAGCTGTCCATCTTATCCTTTCTGGGTTGTATTAACAGGCCTTCCACAGGATGAGTGATAATACATTGACCACATTAATGGGACATGTACCGTCTAGGTAGGATCACGTGGTCCTTACCTCTGCGCACTGCTGAGTTGTTCACCTATAGATGTATCTTGCTTCTTGAAGATTTGGACGCTGCTTTCACTCGATCGGTCAGTCGTGATGCATCTTCCACAGGCGCACCCGCGACAACTACAACGACGCCGAGCAATCCCAATGATGCGAACGATGGTTCTACTCTTAGTCTGAGTGGTCTATTGAACAGCCTTGATGGAGTTGCGGCGGCCGAGGGTCGGTAAGTTCATCGTTGCGATACTGCGAGATTTTTGCTAACATTTCGCACCCCTTGATCTCAAGCTTGCTGTTTGCCACGACCAACCACATCGAGCGTCTTGACCCGGCACTCAGCCGACCAGGCCGGATGGATGTATGGGTGAACTTTACCCATGCGACAAAGTGGCAAGCAGAAGGCATCTTCAAATGCTTCTTCCCCTCCAAGCCGGCCGCCGAGTCGTCGTCGTCGACGGTGGCCACGTTAGAGGAAAAGACTGATGTATCACAAACGAACATGCCACTTCCCAAGAGGAAGGTCCCTGGACACTCCATTCCGGTGCTCGAAGAGGCTGAGATTGCGGAGTTAGCCAAGCGGTTTGCGGATGCGATTCCCGAAGGCGAGCTCAGTGTGAGTGTTCCCTCACATTTGGAATGAGAAAGTTTGGGCGCCTGACTTCGGCCTCTCGCGCCGCGCATAGGTGGCGGCGTTGCAAGGGTACCTGCTGAAGAATAAAGTTCGCCCAATGGAGTGTGTGGACGAAGTGGCCGATTGGTTTGTCCGCTCTCCGAATATTCCCGAAAAGTCGTATTGACAACACCCCTTCCCCTTCCAGGATCATTCAGGAACGTGAGACACGCGAAAAGCTCAAGAGGGAAAAGGCTGAGGTGCGTTCTGTATCGGAATGTAGGCATACCAACGGATGTGGCTGACGTTTTGACATGTAGCGCGAAGCCAAGGAAAAGAAGGAGGTATGCATATGATACCTTTTCCGATTGGTAAACAGAACTGACCGACGCGTGTGCGTGTGCCATGTGCACCATATTGCAGGCGGAGGAAAGAGAACGTAAAGAGGTACGTGAGGTCCTTTTTTCCCATCCCTTGCCTCTTGTTTCCAATCGACGTTCTTGACGGCACCCTGTAGAAAGAAGAGAAGATTGCGAAAGAGGTAAAAATTCAAATCTGTTGCTGTCACCATGAACACGCATGTGCTGATCTGCTTTCCCAATCAAGCAAGAGGAGAGGGAGGCCAAAGAGGTCAGTTGTAACTTTCTATTCCTCCCTTGTTCATCGGACGCCTTACCAATTCCTTCCTTCGTACCCCCTACAGAAGCTCGAGAAAAAGGATCGATCTAAACTTAAGAAGATCCATCGTGCCGAGGCTGCCATGAAGCTCGAGAGTGCCATTCCGGTTGTCGCGGTGACGAGCACATGCACAAGCTCGGGTACGTGTACGCCCGCCGAGACTGTCATCCCTGTGATCCACAGCGAATTCGCCTCCTCGTCCGAGTCGGATGCAAGCAATGGTGGGATCGAAGCAGACACGGAGGAGAGTATGACGTCAGAAGAAGAGCCAGAAAACAAGAACAAGCGCTCTATCGGTGTCATCGCATCCTCCGAGGGCAAGGAACACGTCCCCAGTGCCGTCAAGGACAAGTGGATCGCGGTCAAGGGTCAGCAACATCATGGACTGCAACCACAAGCATCGTCCTCGTCCTCCCCGTGTTCCTCCTCTGCAGAAAGCTGAGCCACGGCGGACACCGTTCTCTCTCTACGTTTGCATGAACGTCGTCGCGTTCGTCTCAAAGGGAGAGGAAAGGGGGGCTCAACCTCCTTGTGTGTGTTATTTGGCTGTGCACGCTGTCGTCCGTCGTCCGTCTGAACTTTTGTCTCAATTCTTTTTGTTGGGTTAACGTGTGTACCTGCGGCGGGAGGACGAGGACGAGGGGAACCCGGGCAGGGCATTGTCGTTCGTCGTCCCCTCTGACGGTGACCTGCTCCTCAAACTCGAATGCGCCGTCCTCCTGCCGGTCTTAAGCTTGGGTCGTGTGTGTGCACGCATCGCGAGTTGTCCAGTACTCTTACCAGGTCTCCAAACATAGTTACGGTAACCGTATATTTGTGGCCGTCATTCGATATATATATATACATCGTGTGACCGCTCTCCGTGTTTCTAGTTGGTTTCTAGTGTTCCGTTGAATCTTAGACACAGACATATATACACTGCTCATCGACTTTGGTTCATTAGTTCGTAAAATGCAAAAAAAGACAACTCAGAACGATTGATCCACAAATGAGTAGGGAATAATGTGATAGCAGACAACGATCCATCTGTACCTATACCGGCTTCAAGTTGACTTCGGACAACGTTTTGAATGCCTCCTTGTACGCGTCCAACAAAGCCTTCACCCTCGTCCGCTCCGCGACTAGCGCCTCGTCCTCGTTCAACAGCTCCCCAAACAAGTCGGGCTTATACAACGTCGCCACCAGCCGGTTCTGCACCTCCTTCGTCGACCAGTTCACCAAAAAGTGCATAATCGCCTTCGGAATCAGGTCTTGGATGCCCTGCCGCACGATCGCAAAGTATGAAGCGATCAACGACCGGATGAGAGACGTCTCCATTTCTTCTCGTTGCGTCATCTGCGTGCCACTATCGGATGCCGACACCTGAATGGAAAAAAAGAACCAGAAAAAAATTGCCATTCGCCATCAGCCCTGACCCAGATACTGGGAGTTTTGGGAAGAATCCTGTGGAACTCACAGCCTCGATGTGTTTACCCAGGCTTCTCATATCATACGCCGCATTGTTGCCATCCAGAGATCGCTTTCCGGCCATAAGCCCGCTGGGTCCAGGGGTCTCTGCACTCGAAACGTCCCGACCGATCGGGATAGGGGCCATGCCGGAATGTGATCGCTCGAGGCTCGATCCGCTGACAGGACCAGGACCATTCTGGCCAAAGAAATAATTCAAAAAAGTCTCCCGTGCGGTATGAGGTGATGAACCAGGCACAATGGGCTGAGTGTGGGATTGTGCTGATGGATGCACGGATGAGTGCCGAGGACCATGGTGGGGCTTTGATGATGTCTTGGTGGAGGTGCCCACAGCAGGGGAGGATCCCGTGGCCCGGGCCCGGTCGTGGAGTGTTGAGGATACGGAACGCCCATCTCGAGAGGCAACATTGTTCACACCTGCCGCCTCTTCGGTAGAAGATGATTCGTCATCGCCTTCAGGTGTGTGATTGCCATTCATCGATTCAGCGCTCATGGGCTAGGGGTGTTCGAGGGTAAAGTGTCCCAAGTGAGTCACGGGTACCACAGCCTATCAGTCTGACGTCTCAGATCAGACAGAATGTAGACGAAGCTTACACGTGGGGGATTTGTTTGTTTCGGAGCTTGGGACGTCGCCGATTGTGCGGCTACTGCTGACCCGGATATAAATGCTGGATGATTCGTGTTGATGTATGCAGCTTGAATCTCAATGAGACTGTGTGCATATTCTGACGTGGGACCTAGGCGTTCACGCAGAAGTTCCGATACACATTCAATCAGCTGTGCGTGAAGGCGGGGGAATCTCTCCAAATCCTGTAGAGTATCAGATATGCGGAAGAAGAAAAAAAGGAAATGCCATACTGAGCATGTACAATTATGGCAAAGTTTAACAAGTTCTTCATATACAAGCTCTACGCATCGAAGGCTGGGTGCTTCTAGCAATTTTATTTGGGGCTTCACCAATAGATCAAACGCCGCTTCTGGAACAAAAAGGCTGGGCCGTGGACCTGTCGAGTTCCGGATTGCTGTGCGGATGTCTTGATTATCCAAGCCTGCTGTAGAGTCTATCGAAGCAAGTGCATGGCCGAAGACGTCGTTGAAGATATAGTATATCCGTGCGCCGCCGGATAACTCCTTGGTGGACATGTCAACTTTGGTACCCTCGATGGATGCGATGAAGTCATGGGCGAATTGGTTCATAAGCCGTAGGATTAACGCTCCTTGCTAGCAGACGATAGGTATCCGAGCAAGCCACATAATTTAAAGCTTCCACCCACCTGATTTTTATCACCGAAGATAGCGGCGTCGCCAAACGAGTTAAGTTCTTGCTGTGCTTGACCCATCAGGGTATTCAAACGTGCCTTCATATCGGGGAGTTTCTCCCTTATGTGGTTTATCAACACCTGCGGACATTGTAGTTTGAAATCAAGTAGGTTTCATCATCTTGACACACCTGATTCAGCGTCCGCGCAAGATACTTCGTGCCGTTCTTATGAGCAATATTCCGATACGCAGCATGGTTTTTAAAGAACTCGGATTCCGCATCGAGAGCATCCGTCATGCTCTTCTCCGAAATGATATCCTGCTGGCTTCTGTTGACGACGGCAATGAAACCTAGTTTAAGGGGATATACGCGTCCCGTCAAAACATCGAGTGCATTCGTTCCAGCGTCCATGATGTCAAGCTTGGTCAAGACACCTATCGTCCGGCGACCTTGGGGATCCACACTTCGTGCGAGCTTCAACGAATCCGAGTTGGCGAGGTCAACGTTAGCGGGGGAGACGGAAAGGATAACACTTTGGAGCACATCAATTCGCCGTCGTAGAGAGGCAATTTCCAGCGTACCTGTTCGGTTTTGAGATATACTCCGTGACCAGGCTTCTGATTTGGCGTTCGATATCACTCGGCTGGTCGCCGACCGGTATCTTGAGCGGGCATTAACTAGCTGCGGATATGCTACGATATGCTAGAACGAATACACACCTTTGTCAGCCCCGGCAAATCCACCAGGGTGAGATCCAAGACATCGGGGCTGTATATCCGGAGTGAAATGGGTAACCGGCTTATTCCCTTATTCTGTCCTGCAACGCGGTAGGTCTCTTGTTCTATCTCCCGACGAACCTCATTGAAATCGGTGAAGCGCTTGTCGATGTGAAGGAACTGTGCCCACTCGGTGTATGCCGATGGACTGGAGGAAGGGTCCGGAACAGGTGTGTGAATGAGTTGAAGAATAAGTGGCCTCCGTGTGACAATGCCTTGACCACGGGGAAGAAAGTCCCGTCCGACGATGCTGCATACACGAGAGCGTCAATGACAATGGTCGTGAAATGGGAGACTGCGGTCGAGACGCACTTCTCCAGGACGCTTGACTTGCCCGCCGACTGGCTACCTACCTGAACAAAGATCAGAGCGCAGTTTTTCCCGTGTGCGAAATACGAGACTCACAACTACTAGCTGGGGCATG
>JBBPPY010000417.1:0-23029 GCA_038092195.1 Leccinum barrowsii
ACCAAGTGAAACTAGGAAAGACCGGACCGAAAAAATCGGTCTTTTTTGGTCCGGTCCGGTCCGGTCCTCGGTCTTTCGTCGGTCCTAGGACTGGACCTTCGAACACTAGTTCTGGTAGGTGAGGACACTGCCGTCGATTTGCCAATCGGAGAGGCGGGAATGAAAGGCGGGAGGGATGGTGCCTTCGAGAGCCTGAAGGGCGTTACGGACGAGGGTGTCATCGCTGGAGGCAGAGGAGATGATGTCACGAAGAGTGGTGTCAATGAGACGTACAAAAAGTGAAGGAGGGAGGAGGGTAACATCTTCGTTATCGGCATCAAGGGAGACCTTATCAGGTCGGCGAGAGAGGGTGTCGGGACCAGCAAGATGAGTTCCGGGGACGTGGGTGATTTTAAGGTCGAAGTCGGTGAGGTCAAGAAGCCAGCGGGCTTGGCGACGGTTTAGGTGTTGGGTGGGGGCTGCGGAAGAAGGTAAGGTTCTTGTGATCGGTGAAGACTTGAACAGGGAAGGGGGAACCACGAAGGTATTGACGCCACGCTTTGAGAGCACGAATAACTGCGAGTAGCTCGCGGTCATAGATGTCGTAGTTTCGTTCTGTGGGGATAAAGGATTGGGATAGGTAGGAACAAGGATGCCAATCGCCATTGGAATCTGTTTGGAGGAGGATTGCCCCAGTAGCATCATGAGAGGCATCGGTAGCGATGGCGAAGGGGGCAGAGAGATCAGGGAGGCGGAGGACTGGTTTTGATAGGAAGGATTGTTTGAGATGGTCGAAGGATGACTGACAAGCAGCGGACCAGTCCCAGGGTTTGTCCTTCTTAGTGAGGTCAATGAGGGGGCGGGCGATGTCAGAGTAGTGGTCGATGAATCGTCGGTAGAAATTGGCAAAACCCAGGAATGAACGAACAGTTTTGACAGTGGTAGGAGTTGGCCACGAGGCGATTCCATCGAGTTTGACCGGGTCCATAGCCAGGGTACCTGGTTTGACGATCATTCCAAGGTATTCGACTTTGGCAGTGGCGAAATTACATTTCTCTAGACGAAGGTGGAGGTCGAGTTCTTCCATCCGTTGGAGGACTCGCTTGGTATGTTCTGAGTGAGAGGCGTCGTCGGGGGAGAAGATAAGAAGATCGTCCATGTAGATGACGAGCCATCCTTCAGCAATCATGTCGCGGAAGGAATCATTCATGAATCGTTGGAAGGTGGAGGGAGAGTTGTTCATTCCGAAGAACATAACACTGGGTTCGAAGAGGCCTTTATGAGTGATGAACGCGCCTTTCCATTGGTCCCCTTCTTTGATACGGACATTATTATAACCCCAGCGAACGTCGAATTTGGTGAAGACTTTAGCTCCTTTGAGTTTATCGATAAGGTCAGAGATGAGGGGAAGGGGGTATGCGTCGCGGGTAGTGAGACAGATGACTCGTCATCGCCATTGATCCCACTTGCCACATGACTCAGATGCCTTGTTGCCAATATCGTACATCATGACGATGCAATAAGTACATGTCGCCCACACCCTCATCCTCCACAATACTCACGGCATTTATGCGAAGAACGCGACAACAACAACAAAACCAGAACAAGAACAAGGACAAGGACAAGGGCAAACAAGATGGATGACTTGTCATCGTCACCAATCCCACTGGCCACATCATCAGGGAAATTTCAATAAAATGACAATTTCATATATGACATTATCCATCATCTAATGACTTGGAATGGTTATCAAAAATACATATGATTAGATCATACAATATATCCCTTGAGAGCATTTGGACACATGAGCTGATTTATCTCCATGACAGGTCTTAGCTATACCGTCAATTGTGGGAGACTTGAGCTGATTTATCTCCATGACAGGCCTGAGCTATACCAACAATTGTGGGACACACTTGAGCTGATTTATCTCCATGACAGGCCTCAGCTATACTGTCAATTGTGAAACACTTGAGCTGATTTATCTCCATGACAGGCCTTAGCTATACCATCAATTGTGAAACACTTGAGCTGATTTATCTCCATGACAGGCCTGAGCTATACCATCAATTGTGGGAGACTTGAGCTGATTTACCTCCATGACAGGCCTCAGCTATACCGTCAATTGTGGGAGACTTGAGCTGATTTACCTCCATGACAGGCCTCAGCTATACTGTCAATTGTGAAACACTTGAGCTGATTTATCTCCATGACAGGCCTGAGCTATACCGTCAATTGTGGGAGACTTGAGCTGATTTATCTCCATGACAGGCCTGAGCTATACCGTCAATTGTGGGAGACTTGAGCTGATTTATCTCCATGACAGGCCTGAGCTATACCAACAATTGTGGGACACACTTGAGCTGATTTATATCTCTGACAGGCCTAAGCTATACCATCAATTGTGAAACACTTGAGCTGATTTATATTTATGACAGGCCTGAGCTGTACCATCAATTGTGGGAGACTTGAGCTGATTTATCTCCATGACAAGCCTGAGCTGTACCATCAATTGTGGGATACTTGAGCTGATTTATATCTCTGACAGGCCTAAGCTATACCATCAATTGTGAAACACTTGAGCTGATTTATATTTATGACAGGCCTGAGCTATACCAACAATTGTGGGACACACTTGAGCTAATTTATATTTATGACAGGCCTAAGCTATACCAACAATTGTGGGACACACTTGAGCTAATTTATATTTATGACAGGCCTAAGCTACACCGTCATCCAGATTGAGCTGTATAATTATTGCTGGAACATAAACCAATCCGGCCAATCATCTACTATTCTATTATTGAAGTTGGTATCCATAGTGAATGATGTAATATTATAGCAAGAGAGTAAACAACCTGAATACCATTATGACATAATGACATAATGACATGTCCCATAACACGATACCCCGAATAAAATAATACAATATAAGAGTACCAGCCTTGGGACAACGTTTGGGACAACGTAGCTACGAATGTATCGACCTCAATTGTCAGCATCTGTGCTCTGTGTCTGGTTGGCCTCACGTGTGCTTCGCCTGTTGTCATTAGCGCGCACAGCGTTGAGCATCGCCCGGCGGCGACGAATTGTTGCGAGCGCACTATTCTCGGACGGCAAACGAGAGCTTTCACCATTCGTCGGAAAGATCTGTCTGTGGCAATATCAACACGAGTATCCTGGATATGATAGAAACATACCTATTCCACCACTGTAGGAGCACTTCTATTTCCTCCTTCTCCTCTGGATCCTCGAGAAGCTCGAGTATACTGTTGTAAAAATGTTCTGAGTCTGTCAAAAGGTCAGTCCGTGAAAAAACTTGGGCAGACGTCAAGGCAAAACGAGCCTACCAAAGACGGTGAGTTGTTGAACACGACGTCACTGACCAAACTGAATCACATACCTGCGTCGCAACGTAGGCGATCGACGCCTTTGTTACAGCGTGCATCCCGTGAAGGCGAGCGTTACAAGAACGCGTGGCCTTTGGCTCTTCGAGGTCGACGGAACTCGGAGAGGTAAATATATGTTTGTACGCCTGTTTGATCTCTATTTGAGTGCGTGATGAACATCAAAATAAACTTACCGCCACCAGTATCCCGCTTCGCAATAAACCGTTCCACGGATCTTCTGCGTCGTATGTGTAGTTTGCGTACAGGAAAATGGGCCATTGATCTCCTGCAACACGGAGTTGCCCAGTGCGCAACTTCTCCTTGATGCTGCGATACGTCATGAGATTCTATGCCAGTTCAGTTAAATTGACTACGTACTCGCTATTAGACCAGTTATATCCAGCTGGACAAAGCAGCGCGCCAGTACGTTCGTGATGGAAGCCACGACCAGACTTCGCATTGCGGGGAATGTGGGGGTTGAGCGATTGGCCTTTCGGGGTAATCCAATCGACAATCGCGCATTTCATCCCCTTCGTGTCGTCGGCCCTGGCGCCGTTCGCGCCTTTCTGGATCTACGAGAACGATCAACTCAACTAACACATTTCTCAACGGGATTTTTTCTCACCAGCTCAGCTATGGCAACCACGTCATCCTCGTCAGATGATAAGACGCGAGCTTCGAGCGATGGGATCAATTTGAGCAGCTCAAGGAACACGGAGAATTCCTTCCTTTCACTGTGAAGGATTTCTCGTGATGGGCTCGACTGTGTCTGAATTGCCAAGGAGATACTTACTGTTGGGAAAATGTCTCCATATCTCTGTCAGCCAGTTCGCCCATCATAACGAGGCCGTTAGTGAGCAACGTCTGGACGCTGCAAAAGGCGTGAATTGCGCGTCCGAAGTGTCGTCCGTGGTGGACCAGTGGGTCCTGAGTGGTTCTGTCAAGAATGAGCAACAAACACGGTTGGTTGGGTATGCGACATACGGTCGTTTTCTAGGGCCCGTTGCCAGAGCATTCGACCGTGGTCTCTTCTGTCCCGTAGCCGACGAGTCGGCAGAGGCAGCAGTCGAAGTAGCAGTCGAGCTAGACATAGTGAGCAGGTTGAAGAGCAAGGAGAGAACTGAGGCTCAGCTTTCTTGAGACGCCCTTAAATACCTTGTAGCTTCATAAAACGTGACTTAAAGGGCGTCATCTCGGGTATTCGTATCACGGGACAAAGTCACGAGACAATGACTGAGATAACGTTAATGGTGTGACCCGCCTCCGAATGCCATACGGACCCACTATCCAAAGGTCCGACTCCCGCCGACTTGGATGCAGGCCGACTGACCAGGTTTTTTGACAGCTGTGTCAAACGATTCGGAAGAGATCATATCATATCCAACCGTCTAGTAGTATTGGCTGCAAGATTGCCATTGTCCTACATAAATTCTGGTGAGCGACAGAGACCTGCTAAACTATTCCTGACCATGCCTTGCGAGCTTGCTCAATGCAGAGTATTGTACGACAGGGGGAGGGGTTTAGTGAGCAGCGGAGGGGACCCCAATCCGACGTGGAGGTATGGATTTGATCCGGAGTACGAGCTTCTCCTGGAGAGGCGGGGCCGTTCCAGGGGGTACGGAGATCACAAGGATGAGTCGGTGCCCTGGATTCGGATTCAAGTTCGGGCTCGGAATGAGGGTTTTCCTAGTAGTTTGTGCACCAACGTCGAGCTTGTTTGTCGGGAATGATGTGATCCATAACTTGCTTATAGATCTGCTCTTGCCGCAGTCCGGTGACGGCGTGAACGAATCTGGCGGAGGGTGAGTGAGGGACAGGAGAGGGAGGGACGCACGCACGCACGCTACGTTGTCGTTGTCGTGTCATCACGTCGCGTTCGTTGTCGCAGTTGTCGTCGTCGTGTTCGACGCAGTCCGGTGACGGCGTGAACGAGTCTGGCGTGCTCTTGCAAGTTGTCCTGGCTGGACGAATCGTCAAAGGGTGGCTATTTGCACAAATCGAAAGCGTCGGCATGTGCCATGCAGCCACTCACTATTCGGAAAACGTCTCCGAATCTTTGTCCCACTGACGCACTCGACACTACTACACAGCACATACTGACTTCATGGTGTTGAGCATGAATCAGAAGTTGTTCCTGTATCTTGATAGAAACGTGAACCCACTATAATTTACCTCAGGCTTGGGCTTGTAAGTAGGAAGATTGAAATTCTATCTGGGTTTGCGTGTTAAGACCGTGGCATTGAACTGAAGTACGATACATCGATCTGTCGGGTCGCTGCTCGTTTGGTGAGGGGTTCCGAATTCCTCAGTAGCTGCGCACGCACACGACTCCTTCTATAGTCAATGATTTGATGCAGCGATGCGTTTGCTACATTGTTGATCGTGTTGTGCAGGATGTCGCTGCGAATGGATATTGTTGGAGCGGACCCACGATGAGCGCTTGAGCAGCCTAGCTCGCGACGCGAGGTTTGAAGAATATGCACATTTCAACTGGACAACTATTACAGTAAAATGTATTATTTAAGGGAGCCGATGGGCATTAATGCAGCTCTGCACACAGTACACCCGTTGCGGACAGTAAATGTAAAATCACAACAACGGTTGGGTCAGCGTCGGTGTTGAGGGGGGAGCACGGGCAACCAACCGAGCTGAAAAAGATGATCAGCACACCTCAATTGAACCGTCGTCCAACTGGTGACGGTTGCTTTCTGAGTGGCTGGAAAAAGAGAGCGTGAACGCGCGCACCGGCGTAGTGGTCGGGGGACTCCGAGGCAGTTGGCGGCGCTGGCCCGGGAGTTTGTGAGCATCTGCGATCGTTGACGACCAGGCGCACTAATTGCGTAAATGAACGGCGTGACCAGCGTCTCGTAGGTGCGTGCGTGCGTACCAGTGAGAAGGGTGTCGAGTCGACAGCAATGTCCCTGGCGAGTACCGGGAGGTGGGTCGGCGTCGGGGTTGAGGGGGAAGCACGGGCAACCAATCGACCTGAAAAAGATGATCAGCACACCTCGATTGAACCGTCATCCAACGTGACGGTTGCTTTCTGAGTGGCTGGGAAAAGAGAGCGTGAACGCGCACACCGGTAGTACTACGCGTCGTGGTCGAGTGACGTCGAGGCAGTTGGCGCTGGCCCGGGAGTTTGTAAGCATCTGCGATCGTCGCTGTCCAGAAGCACTACTTGCGTAAATTAGCGGCGTGAGTTGACGTCGGCGTCGGTGTTGAGGGAGAAGCACGGGCAACCAAGCGACCTGGAAAAGATGATCAGCACACCTCAATTGAACCGTCATCCAACTGGTGACGGTTTCTTTTCAAGTGTCTGGGAAAAGAGAGCGTGAACGCGCACCGGTAGTACTACGCGTAGTGGTCAAGGGACTCCAAGGCAGTTGGCGCTGGGCCCGGAGTTCGTAGTCATCTGCGATCGTCGACGACCAGGGCCGCGTTGGGTTCGGGCTCCGTAGCCGCGCCGAGGGATTTAAAGTACTCGACGGTGACTGAATACTTGTCTGGAGGGTATCCCAACACGATCACGTAGGTGATCGGGGCCGCGGAGGGCGTTGCGTCCGTGTGGGACTGTCGAGCGGGCGTAGGGAAGAAAGAACCGTCGAGGGAGAACGGCTGGCGGGAGCGTTGGTTAGTTTCCGAGCACGGTGTCACGGCTCACGACGCACTCTTGGAGGCACCTTCTCCACCGCGCCAAATGGTGATTCCCGAAACACGTCGTTGATGGACGTCGTCGGTGGTGCGTCCGTGTCGGCGAAAGCCTGACGTTGCCTACACGGAAGGAAAGGAAAAAAAGGCTTATCAACGGTGGCCGAGGTGGAAGGAAGAACGGGACGAACGTCGAAGAGTTCTCAAACATCGAGTCAGCTGCAAAGTGGGAAGCACCACCGTGAGAGAGGGCAAAGTTCATTTTTGCTTTAGTTTGGATGGTGGGTATCTCGTCGGTATGCTGGACATTTTAGGGTGCGTGGACGTGGTGTTGCTGGGCGGACTGCAGGGAGATGTCATCTCGGGGGAGGACAAAGGTGGGGTGAAGTTACTGACCATCATGTACCCTGGCTGGTAGTGGGTTCTGGACTGACCAAGGGTATCTGTCAGCGATGAGGCGAGGGCGAGATGGGTGGAGGAGGAAGAAGAACCCCAAGGATTTGTACTTTGAGCATGGGACGCTCATCGCTACGATTGAAAGTGCCAGCTTGCTTTCGCACGGGTACACGGGTCCAATTTGAATCAATTTACATAAATGTGCACCGTGCTATAGGCACCTATATGTACATAAAGAATCGTTGATCAAGCGGTATAGTACGATCCACCGTGTTCATCATCTTGTTGAGTGCGAATGCTGCATGAGTATGATCCAAGCGACCAGATCCATCCACCATGTTCTCGTAAAACGTGGACGTGATCTTGTTCGTTTGTCCGTCGTCCACGGCTCACATCGTCCTAATCACAACTGCATCTCTGACGCCAAGTGGATCACCTCGTCTGGACTTTCCCTGACCCCGGCCGTCGTGTGACACGCAAACAGATAGGCAAACGTAATTCGACCTCCGTGGAGCGCAAACCCAGATTCAAATGGTTTGTTCTCGTTTGGAATACCGTGACACGCAAGGTGAAACCATTCACTTTCCCTCAGCTCCTCCGATATTATCTCGACATCGCATGGCACGACCCATTGGCCAAGAGTGGAGTCGTACTGTGCACCAGAAATGCCACCGTAAATAGCTTTAGACACGTCGGTAGGCACATATCTGGAGATGAGGTCGCATCATTGTTTCGTGAACATCATTTAACGGGTAGCTTACGTGAATGATGTACCGCTGTCAAGTAAAACAACGGCCTTGTTCTGTGGCGCGGCGGGTACCGTGGTCGAGACGATGTTTGTGTGATTCCCAACGATAAAGGAGTCTAAAAGGACGTTCCAACGAGATGGTGCGATGACTGGCCATGTCGGAATTTTATTCGTATCTGTGACGTTGGCATACAGGGGATTTGTTTCGCCAACGGAAAAGCTGCCCTGGACGCCGTCAGCGTCAGAAGAACTTTGAAGTGAGAACGCAATAAAATTGGGTTCGCTTGGGTTGTCATGGAAAAGGTTGTAAAGCAATGAACGACCTGAGGATGAACCGGTCTGGTTGATCGCCAAGTCTATAAAGGAAAGAGAATTAAAGCTGAGACCCATTATTCCCACCGCCCCGTATGATGTTGATGGGTTGTTTGCCGACGAAACATTCAAAAAGGCTTGCTGGGGTACGGTGATGCTGTGCCAAAGGTTAACTGCGGGTACTGGAAACAGTCAAGATTGCAAAAGTACCCTGAAAACTGTGTCGAACCATACGCTATATTACCATACGCCCAACCGATGCCATACTGTAGGGTGTGAATTTTCACAAGGTAGGTGTGATGTGGCTCATACTTACTGTGAGGTTTAGGTTCGTCGACTAAATAGTACATCAATAAGAGTCGCAATGCAAGAAGACTGTACTGACGGTAGCGTCGGCAGTGGGGAGTGATCCTTGCGGAGGCATTACCCATAGATCTAAAACAGAGGTGAGTCAAGCAGGGTGGTGGGGGTACGCTCGACTTACCAGACGAGCCCGTGTCGAACTGCACTGGATACGCTGAATTGTAAATGAGTATGTATGCAAGTCTTAGCGGGGGTACAGTGCAAGGGCTTACAGACGCCTCCGATGGTAACCTGTCACGCGACTGAGTTGGCGCCGTTGTCGAGAGCGAAGCGAGGAGCACTCACATTGGCAATATAGACCATGTCCTGCACGTCCCTGAAGGTGATGCATGAGGTCAAAAGAAGGGGTGAACGAACGAGATACTCGCTGGAGAGAGAGGGAAGTATTGGTGGACGGTGCCGCTGCGAGCGAGCCATTGGAAGGAGAGACCAAGAGAGCTGAGCCACTTCGACGCTGCAAAGAATGTGTTTGCGCGCGTCGGATTGGAATTGTGATGGCCATCAAATTTAATTTAAGTAGGGCGTAAAACGAGCGACGGGCGACGACGACGACGGCGACGAGAAGGTGGATTTGTGGCTGTGCTGCATTATTGTCTTCTTTGCACGTGACATGCTACTCTCTTGAACCCCTTTCCGATTCCGATTCCGATTCCGAACTACATTCCACGATGACGGTCACGACGAGGGCAAACGTCGTCCGGCTCATGAACCTCACCGCACAGCACTCGGCCTGTCCTTGTCACCGCTGTTCTTCCGCATCTCATCCGCATGCAGTCGGAGCACTCAATCAGCTCAGACGGCTCGCGACACCCGTTCACGCCGTCGAGAAGGAGTATGCCTTTGAGGTGCGTAGCAAACACCACTCTTTGTAAATTATATTCAACCCCCCGCAAGGTCGCCGCGTCCAACCTCAGATTTGGGGAAGGCGTTACCCGCGAGGTTGGCATGGATCTCAAGAACATGAGAGCGCGCAAGGTGATTATCTCACCCTCTCGTCATTTCCATTAACCTTGCATGTTTTCCCCAGGTTGGCGTCTTCACGGATCCAATTGTGGCCAAGCTCAAGCCAATGGCTGTCGTGAGTAACTCGCCCGTTTCCCTTATTCCCACTCAACCAACTTCTCTAGGCTCTCGAGTCCCTGCAATCCCAGCAGGACCTCCCCTTTGAAGTGTATGACCGAGTTGTTGCTGAACCCACAGAGGAGAGTTGGAGAGACGCCATTCAGTGGGCAAGACAGCATGACTTTAGTCACTTCCTGGCGTGAGCACTCCATGCGATCCTTGGATCCTCTGACCCCCGATCACGCATTATAAAGTGTTGGAGGTGGAAGTGTCATTGACACTGCTAAAGCAGCAAACCTGTTTGTACCTATTCGTCCGTCAGATTCGCATGGCCTAATCCTCGTCAGGTTTACTGTTTACAAGGAGACAGACCTTATGGATTTCGTCAATGCTCCTGTCGGAAAGGGACTACCCATCTCTCAGAGCCTACGCCCTCTCATTGCAGGCAAGTTTGATCCTGATGGTTCTCCTCTGTATGATCCGACCTTCTGTCAGTCCCTACTACCGCTGGAACTGGCTCCGAGACCACCGGAGCTGCGATTTTCGACGTCACTTCGCGCGCCTTCAAGACTGGTATTGCGAATCGTGCCTTGAAGCCCGTGTTGGGCGTGGTTGACACTGCCAACACCGAATCATGTCCCACAGCAGTCCACATCAGCGCCGGACTTGACGTCCTGTTCCATAGCATGGAGAGTTATACTGCAATTCAGTGAGATCAAACCCCGTCGGTTCATGTTTGCGTGCTCATCCATTTCAGTTATACGGAACGTACGCCCCGCCCGGCCAACCCCATCCTGCGTCCAGCATATCAAGGGAGCAACCCAGTTGCTGACATTTTCTCCCTGTGGGCACTCAGAACTACAGTGAAATATCTCCCCCGCATTGCCAAAGACAGGACCGATCACGAAGCAAGGAGTCAAATGCTGTTTGTACTTTTCCGGACACGCTCCCTTTAACAACTCACACAAGCGTTGCAGTCTTGCAGCTTCTTTTGCTGGCATTGGATTTGGAAATGCTGGGGTGCATTTATGCCATGGCATGAGCTACCCGGCAAGTTTGGGCGTGGTTGAAGTTTAATCTGGATTTGCTGACAAGTATGATCAGATTTCTGGTTTGAACAAGAAAGGTCCTCAATATAAGCACCCAGGATACCTAGTCGACCACCCCATTATCCCTCATGGTGTAAGGTATGCTACGAAGCCCGTCTGTGTTTGATCATAGTCAGTTACAACTCATGCACTACAGTGTCGCCCTCACAGGACCCGCTGGTATGTTTCGAGGTTTGTCCAATGCAGTGATCCTTATGCTCCATCAGTCTTCCAGTTTACTGCGCCGTCATCCCCCGATCGCCATCGGGAAGCACTGGCCATCTTTAAGAACACAACTGTGACGGATCCTTCCATCACCAGCATTCCGGATTCTGAAATCGGAAGCTATTTGTACGAGGCAATTGCCGGGTTCCTCGACGGGCTCGGTGTACCGCGCGGATTAAAGGCGGTGGGCTACACCAAAGATGACATTCCGGGGCTTGTCGAAGGTACGATCCCACAGCGTCGCGTGCTCGACCTTGCGCCGAACATCGGCAATGTGGTTGGAGAAGACGGAAGGGAACACCTCACTCGGATCATGGAAGCATCCTTGGAGTACTGATCATTGTGTACTACATCAACTTTGTCGTTTGCATGTAACATGAGAAACGTGCTGTTTACGCTTGGTTTGTCCATCCCGATTTCAGCGCGATCATGACCCTGGACAACGCCCCAAAACGCCGAAGCCGGTTCAAACCATGTATTGATCTTCACGACGGGAAAGTGAAACAGATCGTGGGTGGTACCCTGTCGGACGATGATCCAGGATCACTCCGGACGAATTTTGTCGCGAGGTCGGTGCACCGACGACCAAGCGTGAGATTCACTGCTTGACCATCTCCAGTCAATCCGCAGGGGACTTTGCACGTCTATATAAAGAGCACGACTTGCAAGGTGGACATGTCATAAAGCTAGGACCTGGAAACGATGCGGCTGCGAGGGAGGCATTGGCGGCTTGGCCCGGTGTGTGTCCCCCCCGAGGTTGATTCCCTGACGACTGGATTGATCTCCTCGGTGCGTTTCAGGTGCATTGCAGATCGGCGGCGGAATAACGGCCGCCAATGCACGAGAATGGTTAGAAGCGGGTGCCAGTAAGGTGGGTAAAACGCCACGATGTGATCAGCAGGTCGTCTCAGTCTATTCAGGTCATTGTCACCTCGTATCTCTTTCCCGGAGCGAAGTTCTGCCGGGAGAGACTCGAGGATATATCTAAAGCCATCGGGAGGGATCGGCTTGTTGTGGACGTGAGGTTGGTCGGCCCTCTTTGTTGAAGTGTGCACGATGCTTATGGCGTCGACGAACAGCTGTCGTCGTCGAGGGGAAAAATGGATGGTAGCGATGAACAAGTGGCAAGACGTGACAGACATGGAGGTATCTAGAGGTGGGTCGAAAACGATTATTCGTTCGTCGTATGGCAGTCAGCGAACCCGAGACATTAGAAACACTCGACGAGTTATCGGAACATTGTAGGCAAGTCGAGGGCATCGGTTACACGCAATCTCTCCCTGACTCTTTGTTCTAGTGAGTTTCTGATTCACGCGGCCGACGTCGAGGGACTATGCCAAGGGATCGACGAAGAACTCGTGAGAAGCAAGTATCGCGTCCATCTCTAGGTGTACATGAAAGAGTGACCCGTATTTTTCTAGAGCTCGGTGAATGGGTGACGATAACAACAACGTATGCTGGAGGGGCAAAACGTAAAGCGAACTCTAGTCCTGCTACTAAGCAAGTCGGCTGATGTCATGCACAGACGTCTCGGATCTAGCGCTGGTGGATTCGCTTTCGAACGGAAAAGTCGATCTGACTTATGGCAGGTAAGAGTCGCTCTATCAGTTAGAGAGTTGTTGACGACAACATCCCAAGCTCGCTTGACATCTTTGGAGGTACACTAGTAAAGTTTGAGGATCTTGTACATATGTAGCCGTGGGAACTGTGGCTTATAAACTATACAGTTTCTCGTTCGCCTTACCGTAGCACGACCCTCTCCTGATCACAGCAAGAGAAACATCAAGATGCCCGGCAAAGTCAAGGCCTACGAACTCCAGTCAAAGTGAGTAGACGACAAGTAGCGCTCGTCGCGATCTGACCCAGACCTCGCAGGTCCAAGAGTGACTTGACCAAGCAACTCTCCGAGCTCAAGCATGAGCTGCTTACTCTTCGAGTACAAAAGACCACGGGAAACGCTCCTTCAAAGCTCACAAAGATGTACGTCCAACTCATGAGTCTACGCTCGATCCGGGCTCAGACTCTTCCGCTTGCACAGCACCGTGGTGCGCAAGTCGATCGCACGAGTCTTGACTGTGATGAACCAGAAGTCGCGTCAAAATCTCCGGGAGTACTACAAAAACAAGAAATATCTCCCCCTTGACCTCCGGCCGAAGAAGACCCGTGCAATCAGACGGCGACTGACTAAGGTGAGACATTGAGCTTGGTCTTGGTCGCAGTGTTAAAACGATGTTTGCGATCTGCAGCACGAGTTGTCATTGAAGACGGAAAAGCAGCGCAAGAAGGACACTCACTTCCCCTTGCGTAGATACACTGTCAAGGCATGAGATTGCAGTGTCGGATCACGTCTCCATGGTGGAGAGTTGCATATCATATGATTTGTATGTCCTAGGCCCTGGTTGACATGACATGGCGTGCCTCCTGAGCTGTCTTTGGGATTGACTTGGATAAGGACTGAGATTCCGTCTGGATCGACACGAGATCGAACTCGCCGTCGATGGTGAACGTGAACTTTGCAGGGCGAGCGACGGTGGCAATGAGATCATGATACGGTCACATACTAATCGGAGAGGACACGTGTGGGGTGGTCGTGCCAACGGTCTGAGGAGCTCGACTTAGGTGCATGCTTCTCTGCCCAGACTCAGCTTTGGCTCCCTCCATCATGTCCCCGCCCACCAATCGCCTCAGAAAGTTGAGCCATGCTAGTGTAAGCCTCGACCATCCCTCTTCTCCTCACCCCTCCCAGCTCGACCCCAGACCCACCCAGTCTCTAAGAGAACCCTACCCCGTCCCCGGTAGCAACCCTGCTAGTCAATACACCCTGCTCGACAAGCTCGGAACGGGCAGCTTCGGTACAGTCTACAAGGCGTTGCACAACGAGACCAAACAGATAGTGGCAATCAAACAAATCGGTGCAGTGCCAACCAGTCCGGCCCGCCTTCCATTCTCTAACCTCTCACCATTTTAGACTTGGAGGACTCGGATGACGATATCCTCGAGAT
This sequence comes from Leccinum barrowsii, assembly GCA_038092195.1. Classification (NCBI taxonomy): domain Eukaryota; kingdom Fungi; phylum Basidiomycota; class Agaricomycetes; order Boletales; family Boletaceae; genus Leccinum; species Leccinum barrowsii. The sequence goes on from JBBPPY010000417.1 coordinate 14,213, forward strand.
CCAGCAAGAGATAGCCAGCTTAGCTCAGTGCGACTCTGAATATGTCACCCGATACTACGGCTCCTTCGTCGTGGCCTACAAGTTGTGGATAATAATGGAATATCTCGCCGGCGGTTCCTGTCTCGACTTGCTCAAAGCCGGTGTCTTCTTGGAAACCCATATCGCCGTCATCTGCCGTGAGCTTCTTCTCGGGCTCGAATATCTACATTCGAGAGGCACCATCCACCGAGATATCAAAGCTGCAAACGTCCTTCTCTCCGCTTCCGGAAAAGTCAAACTCGCAGATTTCGGCGTTGCAGCGCAACTCACGAGCACTCTAAGACATACCTTCGTCGGAACCCCCTTCTGGATGGCACCGGAGGTCATCCGTCAAGCCGGTTACGATGTCAAGGCGGACATGTGGAGTCTAGGGATAACAGCGATCGAGATGGCGATCGGCGAACCGCCTTTGGCAGAATACCATCCTATGCGCGTACTCTTCCTTATACCCAAGGCTAAACCCCCAACGCTCGAGGGAAACTTCAGCCCTGCTTTCAAAGAATTCGTCTCTTTGTGCCTCACAAAGGACCCTAGCACGGTATGAGATTCCAATTCTCGTTTGGATGCGCTCTCATGCGGTGTACAGCGTCCCACAGCCAAAGAGCTTCTCCAGCATAGATTCGTCAAGAATGCCCGGAGGACTTCTTGCCTTGAAGAGTTGATTGATCGCCATGAGGAACTTCGCGCTCTATCTCCCCAAAAAGCTTTCCAAACTTACCAACCCACCGTCAAAGGAACGGCTCATTGGGAGAGTAATGCCACGATACGCAGTGAATGGAACTTTGATACCGTCAAATCTTCGTCCGTGATGGGGACGTTCAGCAGTGCTGCCCGCGACCTGCTTCCTGACATGGATGACGAGGAGGCAGATCCTTCACTCTATGACGAAGAACGGTCTGTTGATACAGAAGGTGCTATCAAAGGTAGCGAGCAGCGGGTATCCAGTCACCAGGCAACACACCCGACCGTAATAATTAAATCACTTCCCGAAGAACAGGACCTCTTCCCCGCGACGGACGCCTCACTGAATGATTCGGGGGCGTCATCTAGACCCTCCACTCCTTTGGAGAGTGCGCTACCTCAGGACGCGCCCCCTGCTTACACTGGTTCTGTTCGGTCTATGTCTATGAAACGTTCGTCCTATGCTGCAAGAAACAAGACGAGTGGTGCCGGGACGGTTATGCGAGAGGCCGATTTGGGTTCTGGTGTCGATACCATCAGGCCAGTGAAGAAAGTCGACGCCCTTGGTTCATTGAGGCTCTCAGCAGAGTACGTCGGGACTGCCCGCGGCAGAGACGATGATGTCCCTCAGTCCCCATCGGCGACTTCGTCTGCCAAAGAACGTTCGTCGTTCAAGCGAAGAACAAGTGAATCAGAACGAGCTGGGCGAGCTATTGTCGATGACGTAGTCCTTCCGGTCCTCCAGAACGTAAGTGCGCACCTTGATTAGCATGATTTCCTCTTTTTTGACCACTCTTCTCTATATAAAGACCATTCGCGATGACATGGACGCGAGGGAGATCGAATCGCTGAGCATGATCGCTCGGGGTTTTGCTGATCTATGCGACGCTAACCCATCACTCTCCTATCAGGTCGTCTTGGATATTCTTTCTGGCATTAACGAGTACGTTTTCTCGTGTATGCGGCAAACCCTGATTAACGTGCCCGTCCAACTTAGAAACGCCACCGTTCGACAACATGTGCAGACTTCGCGTGGATTATTCCCTCACAAGCGGATAATTCGAAAGAGCGAAATGACCGCCAGAGGCTTGGTCGTCACTGAAGTCCAAGAGGACATCCCGGCACCCTCGGCAGAAGCGAGTGGTTCGTCGTCGGGTCACCCTCTCAAAGCAGACGACCCAGCTGCCAATGTACGCAAGTCACCTATCGCCGAACTTTTGTACATGCGTTGGCTCGAAGGTCTACGGATCAAATGGCCAAGCATTTTGTCATCGTGAGATGGCAAGCGTGACGATTACGATTTAATTACTTACTGCCACACCCACCGCCGTGCGGTTCGCGGATTTTCTCGACTCTAACTCGTTTGCACGCGGTCACTACGAACAATTTTGTATGTTTAATGGATGGCCTTTTGTGCCAGCGGCTTGCGCGTGCATGCTTTGATGCACGTTGATGATCATGTATTCACGTATATTTCATGGATGCGACGACTTGATACGTACGGTTTATCTACGGGCTCTAGATACCTCCGACATTCATCTGTCTGGTTTGAACATCGTCCGCGCACCCTTTGAAATGACTATGATTTCGCAACTAAATTGTAAAGTGTAATGATACTCAGACTGATATAATGATAGTGGAAAAAACTAGTAATGTATCCGCAGGCGAAATCCTCATACTCCAAATCAAATGAAAACGCTCCCTGCGACGGCGGCGATAAAAGTAGCGACACCCGATAGTACGACTGAGGCAGCACTGAAGTGCTCGGCCCCGCTCTTCTGGTTTGCGTGAGGAGAACCAGAGGGACTGTGAGTCGAACTAGATTGGGACTGGGACTTGACAGAGACCACGGTGGATGTTGGCCTGCCATGATCGCAATTCAATAACCGCAAGACAAACCAAAAGGAATAAAAAATCTTACCCAGCAGCATTGGTGCTATTCGGATTGATGGGGGCTTTGATATTGGCGTCCGCGACATGAGCGAGCGTCACAGGAGAAATGGCATCGAGCGAGTTCAGGTAAGCTCCCAGACCATCCACTCGTGCGAGCGACACGCGCTTCCAACCGTTTGCAACCATCAGAGGGTATGCGCTCATAAAGCTCTGAACCGCCAAGTCAGACAGCTCGTGCTCCAAGATAACGAGACCTGGCGACTTGGGACCTGGCGTATTGGCAACATTCAGTAATTTGCGCGTCAAAAAACAAACACCACCGTGACCAACCAGAGAGCCACGTTTGCATATTCGCCCCAATCGTTTCCAGCGAAGTGCCAGGAGGGGTTTGATCAAGCGTCCAGTCATCGGTACTGAGGAGGTTAGTTAGGCAAAAGCAGCTTGCGAGAATAGCCGTATACATACTCCTGATTCCAAATGACCGTAGACAACCCAAATACTTCCTTGGCAATAGCACGAACACGCGTATCACTGTCTCCATAAGGGGGGCGCCAGAATCGGGGGATGCGTCCTCCAGTGGAATTATGAATGAGCTCCATAGTCCAACCCAGTTCAGCAATCACTTCTTCGTTAGACTTCGTAGTCATAAAAGGGTGGGTCCACGTGTGAACGGCAAGGTCGTCCTGATTGACATTGATTACGGTTTGAAGCTGCTGCGGGTTTGCGAGCATGTTCTGGCCGATAAAGAAGTGGGTCGCACGTTCGTTGTTCTTGGCGAGAAAATCGTAAAGGGCGCTCGAAGCCTAGTAAGATATTAATGAACTTGCTACGAATCGTGCAAGGAAGGAGAAACGAACTGGTAGCGGACCGTCGTCAAAGCTGAGCGCGATCACCCCGGGAGGTGCGTCCCAGACATCACCAGCAGCGACACACTTGTACGTCGAGGAGCAGACAGCAGGGCTATAGGGATCGTAACCCGCGGGATAAACCGGGTTCTCCTGACCGACGACTGTGGTGAGCGGGACATCGGGGATCTTGCCAGCCGAGATGGCCTTGGCCAACGCGTCGGTCCATGCTTGAGGCATATTCGTGGTCGAGGCGGAGGCGGCGGGAAAGCCCGCAGACCATTCTATACGATTCGTGTGAGTCCCAGAATGGAGAAACGAGACGCCGAACGTACCAGCGGTTCCTATGGCGGGATAAGTAACGCCATCGTTGTTACCTGCACGCCTGAAGAGGCTGTGGACAGGATGGTCTGCTTCGTGGTACCACTTGTCCGGCAAAGGTTTAGCGTCTATATGGGTGTGACCAGCAGGGTTGGCCGATGCATATGCAACAGTAGCGGCGAGGAGGAGGGCAGAGGTGAGCCGTACGGGCATGGCGAGGGTGAGAGCCTAAACGAGAGGGGGGGATATAGAAAGTGTGCTAAGGAATGGGAAGGGAAAACGGTAAAGGGAGAACCCAACCAAAGACTTGCATTTTATACTATTGGTGGGGAATCCCTGGTACGTCAGCCCCGAATGTCAGCCTCCAGAGAAAGCTATCCTGAATACCGTATAAGGATTGCCTAGACGCGGACGAGAGCCTACCGGCAGATCTAGGAATTCAAGTTAGTAGCGATGACGTTGGCAGGGTATTCCAACTCCAATTCTCATCAAATCGATATCCGTTCGCGGAGCAGAAGTCGAGCTGCCCATTGCTAAATCAAGCCTCGCGATCGACGCTCCAAAGCAGTACTCACCACTACTTCCGCAATGAATTTTACAAGTTGATGACGGAAATCCATCAAGCCTTTGCGGGTCACGTACCTAACCAATGAGGGCTCGAGCGTCAGTGCAATTTTCAGTCTTCGCAACTAGTACTGGATTCCATCCGATGAATATGATCGTGATACAACGTTCGACGATGACATAGCATGGTCCAGATCACCTACTATGTGGCAGTTACTGGTGAGGCAGCAGCGGAATCCCCACGAAGCCCACTCTTGAGAACCAAAATACCCGACTTCAGCTGCGCGATCTCCTTCACCATAGCCGTGAACCTGGCCTTCTTTGCCTCGCTTGTCAGATACGGCGTAAAGTGTTGGATACAGTCCCGTGTTGTCGCATTCGGCGTATGCTGCAGCCATTCGATGAGCATCCTCTCTTCCAACTCTCCGTCGGGCGCGGGGCCGGCTGGCAGCGGCTTCCGCTTCTTGGGTTTCGGAGCATTGATGCCATTGGTCGCACCGCTGGTGGGGCTAGCCCCCGATACCTCGTCTACTTTGCGTTTATTCGCGGGTTTCGCATTCGCATTGGTCGGTGAGCCGACCAACCCTTTGGCACCGCCACTAGCAACTGGACTAGATGCCCGGCTACCCGCAACAGGGCTAGCTGCCTGACTCCCTCCACCAGGCACTCCACTGAGTGGACTACTTGCTCTGCTCACGCTGGCTGATTTGGCTTTCGGCGCCTTCGGGCTTGTAGCTCGTTTGGCGACAACCGAATGCCCTCCCAAACTGGTCACGGGCGCTGGTGAAACTGCGCTAGAGGCAACAGCGGAGCCATCTGCGGTTGCAGGCTTTGTGGCTGGTTGCTGCGAAGTCGACCGAGATTTCACCTGTTGAGGTTGCTGTTGTATAGCAGGCTCATTCGATACGACAGGAGGCTCTTCCTCCTCCTCGTTTTCGTCCTTTCAATAGATGGTTAGACCTAGGATGAGAGCTACAGACAATGCTGAGCTCACCGAGCTTGCATACGGATTTTGCTCCTCATCGCTCTCATATGCAACGTTCTTCTCTAATTTGCGCATGAGCTTCTTGAGGGATTTGCCGTCTTTTGATAGCTGAGACTCGTCTTCATCCTCCTCTGATTCGTCGATGTACCCATCGCGCTGTTTGTTGGCTAGCTTATACTCCCGTTTCAGACGTTCCTACGTAGTCATGCATGAGATTTAGTTGGAGCAACAAGCAGCACTGCCGACTGACCTCGAGCTCTCTGGCTTCCTCGTCGTCCATATCTGGGGCTTCGTGCTCGTCATCATCTGCAACCTCCTCTTCAAACAGTTGTTCGTCAAGGTGACCTTCACCAGCGTCTTCTCGTTTAGGCCGAACGTTACCCTCTTCGTCTTGCTCTGCCCCCTGTGAACCTCTGTTGACAGTTCGCAAAGCTCTTCCGCCTGGTGCTCTGCTTTGGTTACCACCAAGTGCTGCCACGCCAGCGACACCGCTTGCATCAGGATCAGCCTTGAACATGGCCGCTGTAGCGGCGGAAGGGCCCTGTCCGTGTCTGCGATGTAATAACCAGCGTTCCGGATCTTTGTTCTTTTGTATCTTTGCCATCTTAGACGGAGACCGTTAGACGAACAGCAGCGAAAGGGAAGCCAGTGGCACGTACCAATGACTCGGCCTCCTCCAAGTTGGGAATATGATGTTTCGGCTTCTTGTGGAATTTGTACCATCGGTGAGCAGGTACGAACTTGAATACTTCTTGAGCGGCAGGCATGAAAAGCGCATGTGTCTCCGCCTTTGAGACCTCCTCCAGCTGCCCGACCCAAACCTCATTCTGCCGTGCGTCTTCGATCACCCACGGGTATCTCTCTTCCTTCCTGAGCTGCCGAACATCCTCTGGGACTTTGAAAACTTGACGTGTTTTCCTCGTCATTTTCCTTTTGCCATTCATAGACGACTTTCCCTTGGTCTCTTTCTCCTTGGACGGACCCTCTCCCGTCGAGCTCGCAATAGGCCTTCCATCCACATCTACCATGACTAATCTCCCGTCTGAACCAACCACTGGTTTGCCATCAGGGCCCAACATTGGGCCAACAGGGACCTGTTGCGTCGAAGACGGCTCTTGTCTCCTAATATCCTTCCTGTTCAGCTTTATCGGCTCCTCCCAGGCCGAGACGTCCACGGGCTTTCGGGAGTCGAACTTCATCACGTCATACTTCCACCCGTTGAGCGCAGACGACATGAGCTTGTACTCGGAGAATTCGCCGTCGGGGAGCTTGGAGGTGTCGTCGACATTGTCCTTGCTTGGCGCGGTGGGTTGCAGGCGCGGCGTAGCGGACTTTCGGGGCGAAGGGGGTGTCGAGGGCTCCTTCTTGACGGGTTTCCTCTTGTGAAAAAGAATGGATTCGGCTGGCTTTGGTGGCATGGTACGATTTGGTGTTTGGGTGGGCAGGAGGTCGGAAATATTCCGTACGTTGTTGGGTTATGCGAAGGAGACGCAAGACATCCGCGCAAGCTGTCGACGAGGCCGTTGTCGTCGTTCAAGAACGACTAATTGAACGTGCTGGACAAAGCACAGAGTTGATCACGTAATCTCGGTTCTCGGCTCATGTGGGTTTACTATCTGAATCTGACTCAGATTTCTGTTGTGATGATCCATATCCTTCCAGGAATCTCTGACGTCCGTCCAGCTGCTAGAAACATACACTGTGGCAACATACAGTGCCTAGATGAAAGATTCCGTTAATTTTGGATCACCCGTCTCTAATTGTCTTTCCTACGTGGAGGACGATTGGTCTCATCTAGTGAAGAGGAATCATTCAACAGCAGCAACCGCGATGGTAGCCGTCTGAGGAAAGGTGCGCATGGGTATGATCGCCATGAATGCACCTACGCACGATGCCAGGTCAAAACACTACAACCACACCCTCTTGCATCGGCCCGGGATCCTTATAAGACAGATGAGACCGCTAGTGGTAGTTTCAAATTATCCTCTCGTAAAACCGCACTACACTATCCAATACACCTTGTAGCGTCCTGCATCCCTAGCCCCCAAAATGTGATTTTTTTGGAGCTCCGGATCCCATGAATGATTTTTGCAGGGTGACTTTGTGAGATCGGTAACTCATTTGCCTTGATGACAATCGCACAGTAGTAGTAACGGTTGTACGTCGTCCCCGTATGATCTTGCTGGAGAGTCAACCGCAAGAAGAGTATTCCTGAAAGTGGAGGAGGGTCGTCTACAGTGACTGGCCACCAGAATATTCTTTGAACATGAAATAGACTGGCAGATGATGCGTAGAATGCATAGTCAGCAGCTGAAAGGATACTCGTGTAGGTAGTTTGAACGAGCTTCTTTAAATGGCAAACCTTCTTAACACGAAGGCCATCAAACACGGCAACGGAAGCCTTATTTCTTGCCCAGCTTCTCCAAGTCTGCACAGATGCAGTCAAGGTTTGAGGAGGAAGGGTATGAAGTACTTCAGATATCTGCATGGGTGGCATGGCAGCTTCAACGAGCAACTCTTGATAAGGCTTTCGGGCTACATGAAGATGGCAGGTCCTAGCCTCCGTAAGAGGGGCGATAGTTGGATGATCTACAATTGCGGTGTCGCTGGTTATACACTCGTATGATCTTGAAAATGATCAAGTAGTTAGTGACATACCTCTGGCAGTGCATCCTTCAGGAGGGAACCTATTGAAGGATCATACGACGTCATTCAGCTTTTCTTTCCTCCACTTACCATGATATCAAAGAGTCCAGTGTGATACAGGGAGGAATCAAGTGTGGCGGAGGATGCGGAGTGACAAGCCCGGTGCTCTTGGTGTATTGCACATCAACATTCAACGTCATGTTCCTTTGCCTATGATAGAGGGTAGAACCTGAGAGAACCCGAGCAACCTGTGATCCGGGCAATCTGCGGGCTGACAAAAAATGGGTAACAATGCCAGGTATGAGTGTCAGCGTTCGGTACCGCTACGGCAGACGCATGGCAGACGCTTATGCCACTGAATGTCACTTGTCAGTTTTCTCGGGCTCTGACTCGGGGAAAGTTGAAACTAGAACTGGTCGTGGCAGCACAGCAATCGAGCGAGGGGCCTATCCTCGCTCGCTTGACGTGGCCGCCAATCTGTGACCCGTCCTCGCATCAAAGTGTCGTAAGTATTTGCTGTCACTGGATTACACTCACTTGAATGCCATAACCTGCCATGCGGCATACGCTGGTCACACCATGCTTGGATGCCTAGACCGGACGAAAGATCGGTAGAGCAATCTGGTGCGGTCAAGAGATCACTGTATACATCAAGGCATACCACTTTTCAATTGTAGTCAGTCACCGTTTATATTGCCCTTTACACAAATGTGCCATGCAACTGAGCTAGTACTACATACCAACAAGTACTAGTACTAGTGGTCGAATGTATACATATCTTACCTGATCAAAAGCACTGTGCAGTAGTCATATATTGACTGGCAGATGCTAGGTAGTGATGGT
>JBBPPY010000418.1:0-23028 GCA_038092195.1 Leccinum barrowsii
AAGATAGGTAGTCTACGGTCTTTCCATAGCACGGGATCATGTAGCCACCTCATTGATCGCAGGCGTCCCACACAGGACTGCAACGCAGGAAGCGAGTCGCCCAAGTTACTCACTAGCTGCACTCAACAGGAGTGGAAGCACCTCTGGCTTCCCTTCTACATCGGGCAAGCATACTGCTTCAGGAAGTGCTCCTCTGAACCTGTGCTGCGGAGAAAGGAAAACTGTAGCAAGAATGCTGCCTATTCCAGTACTAGTCCGTGCTGGAGAAAGGGTACACGATCTCAACGCAGTTCTAGACCCACCTTGAATGGCCATATCCACTGAGAGCGGATAGGAGACCTATGAACGTGTGATCGGAGATATGCTTTTCGTCGTCCATCCCGATTATTGAAGACGTTTCCTTCGCGGAAAGGCGTCGTGGTGACAACGTCTTGAAAATGCACGAACGTTTGATGCTAGCTTGGCCGTCTCTCCACGCAGTACGAACTGGTGCGATTGGGTGAAGAAGATCGGAAACATGGAGATGCTTCACGGGCTTACCGACATTGGGGCACTGCGTCGCCACTCTTGATTGCAATGAACCTCAACATCCATCGCCGTGCGAGCTGAAAGAACGAGGCGGCGACTGGTCGGTTTGCACGATTATCAAACGTAAGTCAGTGAGGCTAACAGGTGTGTGTGGAAGGCCTACCATCTTCTCTGAGGCTGCACCGCCTCTTGCTAGATGGACTGAAGGTCGCCCGCCACCCATTCAAAAGTGCTGGCATGAAAGGCGATGTAGTTCGCCATTCAGAAATTTCAAGTCGCGCGACGTGCACACTGCGCCTTCCATTCTGCTATCGATAAACTTGATGGTCACTTCATATCTCTCCGTGCGGATCACATCCAACCCTACCAATTCTTCAAGATGGCTTGGCTAGATCCCAGAGCAGTGGTACGAATGGAACCCTAGTTGGGAGGTCACGCCATTCAATATTCGTAGCCTGAGATAGTTCGAAGCCTACGATTTTCCATTCTGCCCCCGGCCGTTGGCCGCATCGATGGCATCGTTCATTGCATGCATGGTTCGCAAAACCCATCGACAACCATATCTCGCAATATTACAATATCGCATTGGACCCTGTGCGGACGATTTCCGCGCGGCCGCTTCTCGTTCGCATCTAATCCGAGACGAAGACATGATTGCAAGGCTGCTTCCGTGACTCCGTCGCATTTGACGAAAGGGTCCCCTGAGGTCTCCGAGCCCACTGCCTCGTCGGATCATTCATGATTCTCTGATTCAAATTTACAGCCCATCCCCTCCCTCCTGCTTGTCCAGCATTCAACGAGGCACGAAAAGGTTTGTCTTTTTCAGCGGAACCGCCGCTTGAGCTCGTACCCCGGAACGTGGCTTTCAATTGCCACAAGATTGTCGTGATGCGCTCGTAAAGAAAAAAAAAAGATTGAAAGAGATAAATAATAAAATGACGGCACGGCTTTACCCATTTTAGAAATTAGCACAGTACCTAATCTCGTGACCCTTGACAGACATGGAATGGTGGGCGTTCAAACGTTGAAAAGTTTCCACGTTTGTGCGCTCGCCATCAAACTTTGTGCCTCGAGGCATGCCACTTTCTCTTTGCATGAGTACCATGCCAGTAGCGCCGCATCAGCGCCACATGCAGGAGGGAATGCATAGTCACTTGTACGTGTCCCGCATGGCAAGACTGTTCGCTGATATTGAATCATGAATGTGGAGGCGAGAGGTCTAGATCGTACCAAAGGGTCGACGTCTCTTTGGAAGTTAAGTTTATACCACGTTTTTGTTCGACCTTGCTTCCGTTTGCCTTCTTTTCTAATGGCATGCAGCCAGGACAGGCGGACGAACCAGCGCGCTCCGACCCAGGCAGCTGGCTACCATGGGTGTCACGGCAGATGGGGCCTGGGCGGCGCGGAGAGGTCGACAGAAAAAAAATGATAAGACGATACCGTATGTCAGTTTTAGACCTTGATCGTAACGAGCCCATCTACCTCCGCGGAATCGAACCAGGCCATGGTGGCGCCCACCCATTCGTCGAGTGATCTTCTCCGCCTTACGGTATGATAGACTCGACCGCAACTTCCATCGACAACCTATAGATAGCAAAAGATGGAGAATCTCGAAACATGGTCAAAAAAACGTGCTGGCCACCGTTACACGGACGCCTGCGAGTGAAAACGACTCACATGAGCCTTCCGCATAAATGGTAATCTCAAGTCCCGTGAACTCATCCCCAGTGTGGTCGGGTTCCTGGACATGATCCGTAGGCACGGGAACGTCAACGGGTAAAGCAGGCTGGTTCGCAGACACATAGTACTGTATCCCCACAAGGCGCCAGGCCGAGGAACAGCCTGTGCGCTCAGCGCAGGCGGAGGACAGGTCACGTTCCGCTCACATCATCACATGCCGGTCAATTAACGTGAGGCAACGGAGCAATCATAGTCAACGCTGTTCCGCATACAATCCAAAAGCCCGACATGGCCGCACGCCAGGAACGCCATCACCGTTTGCGACGGTGGCAAATGTTGTTAAAAAACCGATACTCGGACCCCCGGCGGGCCCGCGCACAGCAGAGCTCGCCTTCTTGTCGTGGTTGCGTGATGGTATGTGCGTCCTAACCGTTCGACAAGATCCATCGAATGTGGACTGTAGAACTTGTCGTTCGTCCACAGTTCATGGTCTTGATACGAGATATGAGATATGAGATACGAAGGTCGCAAGTGCGAACCATTGCCAGGAGGCGCCCATATCAGAAATCCAGGGCATGCTGTACTTGATAAAGAACACATCAGCTTGCCAGCATGAGGCTAGTTATGATGTACCGCTTATAGCCACAAATTAGATAGAGGCTGGGAAGATGAAAAACCTCGAGTCATATGCGCTGGAAAGGAAGGGTCGCGTTTCATTGCAGTGAAGCAAGAATCTGGTGTTGTGTGGTTCATTACTTATCTGTGGCGAGATGCCTCCGTTCATCAAAACAAGGTGACTGTTGATTCTGTCAGAAATATACTTCCTCTCACGGCAAACCACGTTTTGACATGACATGGAGAGAGACAGTGACATATTGGCTCCCTAGGGTTCGTCTGGCAAGGAATGCCAGTACTTATGGAGGTTATTTTGAAACGAACCACTGTGGCAGCGGATGCAACTTGCAAGCCTGTGCAACTTGGCGCGCCACATCAGGCACGCCTGATCGAGATCAATTTAGAACGACGCGAGCCTTGGCGATTGGGGCGACGTCCACTGTCCCTGCGGCGGCGCCATCAATGCAGGGCGCATCGACGGGAATGACCAACAGCCGCGTACATTGCGCGACAAGCTTTGAATCAGGATGGTTGTAGTGAATCCAGCAGGGAAGTTTTCAGTCGCAATGTCGGTCACTCAGTCACTCAGTCACTCAGTGGCACTGTTTGGCAGAATTGGAAGTAAGAACAAGTACTTCGCAAATTGTCGCGAGAGAACGAATGCCCGAAAAAGGTATGGCGGAGAGAACGGAGGTTGCATGATCATACGCTGGTCCGCTCATCGAACGCGCCACAGCTGGAACTGAGCCCAAGCATGAGCCGTCATGTCATACTTTGAGGTGATGTCGAACTTCGAGCCTATCCAGTTATGTGCATGACATCCCTTGAGATTGACAAGTTGCCACGTCAAGTCAGTATCGGTGTGAAGATTCGACTCTCTGGGCATTCGGTGAGCTAGCGGCCCATCGAGGCAGCCGTTGCTGAGCTTATGGATGAACCGATGCCAACGAGGGTGTTACTAGCAATGGCAGTGTGCATACTATTGTCATGCGCACGCTGTACCGACCTCTTGAAACTGGGAACGTCAGCGCGTCATCAAACCTACGTCAAGGTAGTACTCCTTCTAGCAGTTGGCAGTTTTCTACATTGGGTGGCACCGTGACAGAGGGCGGGAAGATAACCGCCAGCGATCGAGTGGCGCGTCAGTCAGATTGAAGTACGACCAGCTTCCGCGTCCCCTCTTCGAATACGATGCAGCATCGCTGGCAAATCCGACTCGGATAACTTCGTGTGCGCCAAGTCTCCTTCTCGGACAGGAATCTGCTGTGTCGTCCAACATGATCCGCATCAGCTCGGTTCGTCCCATATAAGAGTTTGGAACTGCATACGTCCGCAGGCCAGGTCCATGATGAGAAATGAGTGTTCGCGTACGAAGGCCATGACTTCATCCGACGTCGATAAGGTCTACTTCTTATTCTCCGACTCCGAGGGGCGCAGAGTCGGGGGCTGTGCGGTCAAACGGACTTATATCCCACTCGCTTTTCATCTGCATCGTCGCCTTATCTGTCCAGTTTGACCTGACTACGTCAGATACGATACTGCTGATATGAACATGAATGAGAGACACCGAACAATGGCGTCATCTGGCATACGCACGAAAGTCCGAGCTTTGATAAACCAGATCTGCCACCGCTGTCAAATCAGCGCTGCGAGGCTTGCCAACGTTGCTTGCTTTTGACAGACCGGCAATCGCCCAATCAATCAAGCATTTGAACAAGTCGCAGGGCTCGGGGGACGCGCCAGACGAACAATCACATAGACGACAAAAGAGTATGTGGTGACGCGCCCTGTCACAGGGCCAGTACTTGAGGTCGCACGAATGTACATGGTGTCTTAGCTCGCGGAAGACAGCAAGCCAAATAGGTGATAATTCTTTGTCTGCTTTCCGGGCCGTATGCAGGCTGAGCCTCTCACCTACGTTTGATTTACGGCGTGTCCTGGGATCATCATCACTCATCGCCTTAAAAGGAGGGACCTATTCCCATGGCTGCTGTCTGACCTGCACTACCAACGAAAGTCTTTTAGCCACAGCATAATACTTAATCGAGGAGCTGGACTGAACGTCACGAGACACAACCCAGGAATCAGGGCAACTTGAAGGCGTCAGTGAGGAACGAGGTACACCGTTTTGGACGTGAGGTCGATGGAGGTCACTATGGTCAATGTCTTGATTACATCCAACCACTCTGGTTCACGGCAGCGTTGGTAGCGTGGGGAAGTGCATCCAGAATGCGATGGAGTGGGAGTAGCAAGGAGTCATATAGTGATAATCAACCACGCACAAACGCCAACCATGGGCCAGGCTGTTGAGTCGAACGTAAAATCAGATTCGGAGTACGCCTGCCTTGATATGCGAGGCAGAAGCAAGGGAAGCCAAAATAGTTCCGTGAAATAACATGATTTGAATCTGATCCTCCGCACATGTGGGGTGGGCTTCTAAACGAGGATGTCAAAATAGGCAATGCAGGAGAATGAGCCAAAACGGACCGAATTAGTGAGCCAGTGGCGGTTTGGCAGACGGCAGAGGAACTTGAAGTACTCGGAGTGCTAGGCCGAAGCTATGAAAGTTTATCCTGTGTTATTACCAGTTTCACTAGTTGGGCTTGGACACCTGGCAGCGCAGTAAATGCCATCGGAATAGCGAACGGAAATGACATGGACGGGCCGAAGGGCAGTAGCCTCGGCTGTGGAACAATTGATGAGAAAATAGTGATGACGATGGATGTTCGCGTGAAGTCGGTCGGAAAAAAATGAAGGGGAGCCGGGATGTGGGAGTAAGACGGTTTCCGGAGTAGAATTGTGGAGAGCCCCCCCTGGGCCTGGCCGAGCGTCGATCCGGTCGTATCGCAAGTTGTAGGGAGATGGAGAAGGGATAGCTTGCTCTGGAGATGTGCTATGCAGGAAAAGCGATGAACCGACGAGCCGGTTCAGGAGGTGTGTGGCAGCGCATTTTGGCATGACGCGGATCGGACAGTTCAGCTTCTGTGCGATTTCGGAGGAAGCGTAGCCATTTACCGGACGTTGTTGTCAGCATGTCCGTCAAGGTTTTGCCGTTGAAGGCAGCCTTTGTTTCCCTGCAGCGCGAGTACTTATGTATAAAAAGGAGAGGAAGGAGTCGGGTCCAGGGAGTTCCTCTCCCCCCGACTAAGCCGTGTGGCGCATCCATTCGATCCCACTACAGAGAGCACGCACGGTGCATTCGATCACCCACGCCTGTGGATAACGCGATTTGTCAAGAATCCTTCTCGCCGTCCTCGAGGCAAGCAAGCGAAGACAGACGAGAGTGCACGCTGCAGGGCCTGCAACGAGACGTACTCGGCCCGTTCCCACAGTGAGTTTCGCATTGTTTCATTCATAATAAAATTTGGGCGGTGCAAATAAATAATAATATGTGCCGCTCCGGTGGGGTGGCCAAGGTCCCCCCCAAAAAAACGGGCGTGCTGCACGGCTTCGCTCGGTTGGGCGCGGTTCGGCACGTTTTAGTTACATAATATTCAATTTTTTTTTTGTGAGGATCTTGAATCTTGCCGCGTTCGGATGTTTTGAAACCTTGTGTTTCCCGTTCTCAGGGACCTCGAGATTTATATACTCAGTCGTTCTCTTCCCAACAGTTGCTTACCTTCCGAACTAGTAGCTCCTCCTCATCCGTCGCTGTGCTTCGTCTATCCCCACCTCCGCTTTCTCTTCCAGTCCATGGCAGCCGTACACGGTCCACTCGTCCCAGGTCATCCATCACCATTCAGGTCAACTCACAACGCCTCTCATCCCCGTCTCACATATCCCCAACCCCCGGTGTGTACTGACAACCGTTCGCCTCATTCGGCAATATTCTAAATTTCCTTCCCAGGCATCTTCGACCAAACCACCCTCGACACAGCCCACTTCGAGCAGGCAGGACCCCTTCTACGGCCACGAGCAAACATCCAAGCTATGTGGTCGTTTCATTACACATCTATTTGCGTGTCCGGAATACCCTCCATCGTCCTCCAATTCGACCGTGAAGCTCCCCCACTTCATCGCCTATGCCTTGCATCGCACCAAGTTGCATTCTTCGGTGACCTTTGCGGCTCTCGTCCTATTGCAGCGGCTCAAGGCTCGTTTTCCGACCGCTCGGGGATCGTCGGGCCACCGTCTATTCATATCAGCATTCATGCTCGCCTCAAAGGTCATCTGCGACGACACGTATTCGAACAAGTCATGGTCGATAGTGGCGCAGGGTATGTTCCAGTTGCGAGAGATCAACCAGATGGAAAGAGAGATGTGCCAGTACCTCGAGTGGGAGCTAAACGTCGACCCCATAACACTAAAGGAGTTCGAGGACATGATCCGCAAGGATTTCGTCGGTCCCGGTCCTTACCCCACTTACATACTCCCATCGACGAAGAAGTCGACGCCTCCACCCACAGCAAATCCATTCGCAGCGTCATCGGGTCCCAGCCCATCGCCCTCATACGGGCAACGCTACCCATCGCCTCCAAAGCCGGTGTTCCCCCCTCCCCCAAACCCTTCTGCGGCGTACATGACACCCCCCACTACCCCCGATACCCCTTCACCGTCGTACTCGCCGTCGACATCTCCAGCCTCGTCTGCCTCTCCCCCCACTCCTCCTGGGATCGAGGACCTTACAGCAAAGATCGTTTCGGCGTCATCGTCGCCAGGTCTCGTAAAAGCCGAGGCCATTCCAATCGTTTATTCAAAAAGCAAGATGTTTGCATTCGCTTCCCCTTGCGTGTGGTAACCCCTTCCTATTGTAGCTCACGTTATTCGCTTAGAGCAGTCGTCTTGAAGACGACGTTTATTGTATACTCGCCTTTATCTCAAGTCGCCCACCACTTATTTAAGGACTTATCTATACCCACCCTGCCCGTTCCTTGGGGGTGGGCGACATGGAGTACCGTTGGCGACGGACTCGCTTGCTTCATCTCGCATTGGGCTTCACTGCTGCATACTCATGTTGTGTCAATAGCTGCATACAAACAGTTTTTTCTTCGTAGGCATATGTACATCATAAAGAACAAGCTTTGCTGAATACAAAGGAAATGAAAAAAAAAGTAGGTCCGTAAGTTGGATGTGCGCGCGGCCGCCCCAGTGAAACATAGATCGGCTCTCAAGCGGGGATAAGCGACCCTTCTCACAAGACGTCAACGTCTACCGCCATAAATTTGGCACATCAACGGCAAGTACCTGGCTCTACAGCCCGTTCAGCGTCGTCTGAGGTAACACAGACACAGCCCGGCACCGATAACGAGACAGGGCAGAGTACCAAAACTGATGTATCATTGTCGCTCTCTGGACTGACTAACAAATCCCTGCGGGAGCTGCCACGTTTGGGAGGTGAAAATGACCAAGTACTAATTTGGGTTGGGATATCAGACGTTTCTGTTGGAACTTGCCTCCTTTGGACGCTTGTTTATCTCCATCCAACCCTTGTAACCGCAACATCCTTTTTCGGATGTTACTTCGGAATTTCAGGGCACATGCCATCACGGAACCAAAAAAAAAAGACAAAAAAAGGGATTCCGGCGGTGCTCGATGGGCCAAGGCGGGTGGAATTGTTTGTCGGTACTTCAAGTTGCGCACGGCCCTCCTTCTGGAGTTTCAGAGTCCTCCTCGTCGACTGGGCGAGGCTTCTAACGTTTCACGCTCCCAACGGAGGGATTACCTCGCTGCGGGTCGCTGGCAGACTTGACAATCACCCAATCTGGTACGGGGGTCCTCGAGGCACGGCGTGGCAGCACTGGCCTTTCCAGCAAAGAGTTCCTGCAAGGCCATGCGGTGCGGCCTAGAGTATATTGCACGCGAGATGAAAAGAAAGCCGTGTCCAAACCTGACTCGAAAGTTCGTCGCGATATCTACCGCAGCAAGCAGCGTTTGTTGTTGGCAAGTCCTGTTCCAGAGGATTGATCATGGGCGTAAACCACAGGATGGCTGCCACTAGCATCATCTTGGTTTGTATTGCGGAACGCCCCGTCCGTAGCTAGACGGAGCGCTTGGTATTTCTACAGCAAACGAGCTCTTTGTCCAGTGCAAGTGATCTCGCCGATTGTCAAGTTTATGTCCGCTCCACCCCTGATGTCATGCGATCAAGCGCCACCTTGTATCCAACTATCTATCTCAGCGAGGCAAAGGTGGGCACGCGATCGCCTCATGGCTTCCCTTCATTACGATTATGCGATATCTGGTAATCGCCAGGTGAGCGTGATATGTACTAATTCCATGTGTATCGTGGCCGGGCCGACCTCCATTGCACACTTGCCTTTTCAGCGACACAGGGTACGGCATGATCTATAGAGGGCTAAATACCCTCTATGAGTCCAACGCGAGGCACTCGGAGGAATGGAGCCCAGTCACAACGGAGTTTGGCAAACGTTCTAGCATTAATATTGTGGAATGACCGTCGTTAGAGCCAGTGGTGGTTCGTGAACAACTCCCGTTGGAAAGATGGTATGTATTGTTTCACGTCACGGGATCGATCCGAACCACATTCTCCTCGGCTTACCCACGCAGGACATAGTACGATGCTACTCAACACGCGATGCTAAATTAAACTTTTGTGTGAAGACATGGATCCATGGCCATTTGCACCCGCGCTTGTTTGATCAAAAGAGCTGATGCAGGTCCGTGTGTTGTGCTTCGTCTCCGCAACTGTACCCGACAATCACTGCGGTCTAGTTTCCGTAGGGCTGGTCTCACTGCCGTACGGGCTAAAGGAAGCTCGTTGAGAATCCGGTCGTCGCTCGGTCTCACACAACAGTGATGTTATCATGGGGACGCGTGGCCTTTCCTCGCAACCGGCGATGACGATCACCGCCCATGCTTTGTATATATATATATAGACCTACCAGCCATACGGTTCTTTTATTTCTGCGCTCTGCGCTGGAGACGCTCTCACTATCCCGCGACAACGCCGGTCTGCCGCCGATTCGATACGGGTTGGTGGCATCGTACGACTTTGTTTCATTTCATTTTTCTCATCGTTCTGGTAAACCCCGTCTGGATGGGGGAGGACATTGATGAGTAGGTCTCTTAACTCTGTGGTTTTGATGTTGACCGTGGAAGCGCTGATGAGGCGTGCACAGGATCCCGTCGTTTGAAATGGATTTGGCAAGACTCGGAGTCTCGGACTAGCCTCTTTCTTTGTGGGGCCTTCCCCCGAATCCACGTACGTGCGCTCCATAGAAAAAGCGGTTGCGCTCCAATACCTTTTATTGTCCCTTTGAGCTTTCCATTTCAAGTTGAATCATTTTATAATGATCATTGATCATGCACAGCGAACGCGGAAGACCTCACTGGGACTCACAGCGTTCCCCCTATATGCTGTCATATTCACGCGCCCGGAAATCCAGACCGCACTGTGGCGATCACTGCGCATTTACATTGCAGTGTACTTTTACCCCAGGTGATCGCGGAATCCTGCGCCGCCAGTTCTATATGAAATGGGCGCCCGGGTCGCGCAACACGTGTCCGCCTCCCATCATTTCCTTTTCTCCCGCCCGCGCCGCGATGCGTTGATCATAGCATCAGTATATGTATCGTTCCCTTGGCCCGAGGGCCGGGTGATCGCTGCGTCGGTCCCGGCTTCTGCCTCCTAGATGGCCGTGTGGGTCATGCATACATAGGGTGGGTAGCGTGTCGAGTGCAACATGTACAGCAGCCCGTTGCCCACGGTACGCCATACCGCGCTGCGCGGCAATCGCCCATCCGATGATCCTCGGCCGACGAGCATCACACGCGCGACGTATCGCATCACGGAAACGGTTTTCGCCCGGCCCTTCGACTCTCCAAGGAGCTTGCTCAGTGGTCCTATCGTCGATGACGCCACACCACCATCGTCGCCCTCATCTCCATGGTCATCAGGAGCAATTGGATGTGGCATCGGATCAGCGTTCTACAACTCCACTAACAAGCCCCAGAGTGATGTTCTGATTTTTCCATTCGCCTGTCCTGCTATTTCCAGTGTTTGTCTAATCACTACTAACGCGTGACGACCAAGTTCGGCACTCATCGCGATACCGTATCACGACATCCTGTTCCTCCCCAATTGATTCTGGAACACGGACGGCGCACCCCGTGCCGGGTCCGGGCCAAGCTTTGTCGATCCCCAAATTTCTCTCCGGAAAATCATGGGCATCGTACCCGAATCCGTCGAGCGCTCCACGTGCCTGTGGCATGAACGCCAGATTTGGCGAGCTCTCCAGGACTTGCCATCTCAGTGCACCTTGGCCAATGTTCCATCCCTCTTTATCGGAAACGGGGACATTTCATTCTGTTCGTTTATTTTGGCGTCTTTTCTGATCCGAGTCGATAATCTTGCTTATCGTGACATGATTTCCGGATGTCACCTGATCAGATAGATTGCAACGTTGGCCTGCTGAGGCATGCATTCACGCGGGTGTCACCTCAGACTCTGGGTTGGGATGGACAGCCATGATGGTGCAATAATGGCGTTTAGAAGTGATCGGAATGCTTGGCGACTCCCCATCGCATTATCTGGAACTCGTATTCAGCTAGCAACCATGGTAGCCAGAAACGGCCATAGAGATGCTTCATGAAGCCGGCACGTCTCCATGTTGTACGTCGTCAAAGCGCTTGTAAAACACCAACGCGTCGACGTATTCTTCCCCTGGCCCATCCGTCCGTTTGAGTCTTCCTGCTTCGGGTATCAATCCTGCCTTGACGAATCCAAGTGACTCCCAGATGCTGTATCGTGTCAACCATGTAAATCTACGGCGCATCAGATAGAGATGGTACACACCGAACGCTCGCCACGTTGTTAACGTACACCAAGTTGAACACGCTCGCCCGGTACCCTAGCCGCGGTGCGTAATACAAGAACGATCGTGCGAGGACGCGGCCGTAGCCGCCGTTCCGCTGCGATGGCGGGACGACAAAGCCCGCGTTGCAAATCTAGTATAGACGGCAATATACGGTGGAAGCGATCAGGGTTTGGAACGTAACGGAGGGTAGGGGAAAGGGCCTTACGTGCGAAGAGCGCCCTGGATAGTTGGGTTTGATCTAGACGGAAGTGAAGTACGCGCATACGATCAGCGACGTGTACACGACATGCCGATGCAAGGAGGCAAGGGTTGGCGCCGCGACGGGGCCCACAAGACTAGGAATGAGAACGAGAATGAAACAAGACCCTGTCGGCGTGGCCACGCTGACGGCGTTCAACGACAGTGTGCATCATGAAACTTGTCGCTAAACGAACGAGAATGATGCGGACGTAGAAGGGAAAAAAAAAACGAAGAGGATGATAATCATCAACGCACATAGTAAAATCCGACTACACAAGCGTCCCACGGTCGACCCGCCCTCACACGCTCGATGTCGGTGTCGACCTCCCGACCGTCCCCATCCGCCGAGCCCGTCTCAGAGTCTTCGGGCCTGGGGTTGTGTGCAATTCCAGCCTGTAGGGCGATCACGACGTCTGCGGCAAAAAAGTATGCCTTGAACGTTTCGGGGTCGCGCATGTCCTCTTGAGGATATGTGAGCCCCTTGTCGACTTCGTCTGCAAAGATGGCATGCAGGTAGTTGAACAGGCCTGGGTAACCTCCACTGGCAGCACCGTCGCCACTGGCCGACCCAATCGCAGATGGGTCAAGGTGGAAGACAGTCACAGCGGCGTGTGGGTCGCGTGGGTACCACGCCGTCGCAGGAAGATGGAAGTTGGTGGACCTCGCTGGACGTGAAAGGGCACCGTAAGCGGACATACTCAACGTTGACCTTCTAGTGAGTTAATGATTCACGAACAAGGCGACAAGGCGATATCGATGTGATGTGATGTGGGTCCCAGAAAAGATCAGATCAGATCATGCTGTAACTCGTTCGTGGTATCGTTCAGCTGACCAGCGAGTTGGCTTATCAGGCCATCTTTACACCAGGACTCATTAGGCACTGAGTTTCGCCGGAGAAGAAGCCATTAGTAACTGATATCGTGAAGTTCCCATGACCTCGATAACCCTGCACAGGTTCGATGAAGGCCTCATCGCCTGATTTCCCCTATCAAACGCACGTCTTCCAGGTCAGAACCATCGCATGCCGCGAAACTGGCGTTCTAGGCCCAGCTTCAACACCATACCGCGTCCATACCACGGTGGTAACTCGCCCCCTTCTTGGTCTGCCGTACCCGTCCTCACCCCGTCTTCGAAAAAGACGTAACCAGGGATATACCGATCCACAAACCTGTGCCCGAGGCATGGCAGTAAGCAAGCCCATACCAGAAACGAGAATCAGAGAGGGTGCACGCACGTCTTCACTTGCTCGTCCGTCATTCCACGGCCCCCGTTCTTGGCCTTCATGTCCTGCTCTTGCTGCAACCGCCACCGATAGACAATCGCATGTCGCGATCTTGACGGTCCTTTGATCTGAAACCCCATTCCGTTGTCGTCGACATTATCATCAACAACACACATGCACGCACCTGGATGAACGTATCCAACGCCTGCCACCACTCGACGTACGCCCCCAGCAGCTCGTTCACCTCAAGCACGTCCTCAACCGACGCTATTGCCTTCATGTCGAATCCGACGTCTTCCAGGCCCGGTACCGGGGCGCGCCATCGTGCCTCGATGACTTCCCGTTGCACAGGGTAGAACCCGACGCACCACCCCTCGAGTAAGACTATGTCCACGGGCGCACGCACGACCACCGTCTGATCGGCCCGCCGGTCGCCCTCGCCATCAAACAAGCTCTTATCAAACACCGGAAACGCCACCTCGCGGACAGGAGCAGGGAGATCCCGCCTGCCTCCGCCGGCATCGGCGTCAGCGTCGTTGATGGCCTTGAGCGCTCGCAAGACGGCGCTTCCCAGCGCGACGTCGTGCGTCCCCGGCAGTCCGCGCCCGTGCAGCAGCCGATTGTGCGGATATGCCTCGGCAAGCGCTACCAGTTTGGCATGGGGCAAGTATAAGTCGTCGATCGAGAGGACGACTACAGAGAACGAGTACGGCGGGGTTGTGAGGAACGATCGGAGATGAGACGTGAGAAAGGTCTTGCCGCTCCCTTGCGGACCCTGGACCCCCACGAAGAGCGGGGGTAGGCGGGAGCCGCGGGACCTGTGGGAGGCCTCCACTCGGTGGTCTATCAGGGACTGCAGGATGTGGGATGCCATCGCATGCACTGCAGTTGGGTGCGCACTGATCGAGGTCATCGTGTGGTCAATGGTGTGTTTGCAGGCTGGGATTATCATCGTTGGGTACGAGTCACGTGGTATATCAGCAGTTGAGATCGGGGCTATCTATTAGAGTCACATCACGATTGCTATAAATCCGTACCCAGTCGCATCTGCCACCACCGCACCAAGCGCCGCACTCGCAGACGGGTGATGGCACGCTAAACGAAAGAAATCGTCTTTTCATATAGTGCACCATGTCCAAGGGCGAAACCAGGATCTACTTGCTCCCGTCATACGTGCTTTGCGGCCGAAGTCAAAGGGTACGTATTTGTACTTGATCATATGTCTGAGCGAGTTGGCGGTCAGCAACGGCGGATTGTTAGCGCAAACAAGACACAGAAATACACCACCAAGATTGGCCAATAAACGGGGACGTCGAACATCTCGGACGAGGTGAGAAAGAGGGAGATAACGACGGCCCGCGTCCCGCTGGAACGTAAAACGGCCCGGGATAGTGCCGAGGTTCCCTATGTAGCGTTCGGGATGCGGGAATATCAATGATGTCTGACCTCGAACGTCCAGGAAGAGGATCCCCTGGTCCTCCTCGAGCTTCTCGCACCCGACCTCGAAAGACCCAGTTGGAAAACGAGCGTGATGCGCTAGCACGCTGTGCCTGATTTGGTTGTACGATCTGATGACGACTGTGTCGACCATCCTCGCCACCCCACAGTCATACGAGCAAATATGCCCAGTCGCTCCTACTTCAAATCTCTGCTCCATTACCCGCGAGGTGGGGCTTTCTTCAGACCACGCTCGCCTTCTTCGTGCGGAACCTGTCATACGAGCACGCCTCGAGCAGATCTTTGAGCTCTTGCAAGCGCTCACCAGCAAATTCGATGTCGGTCTGATGGCGAAGTATACTGAGATGCTCATGGCCGCGTTCGTTCTGTGGATGGCCAACAAAGCGGGAAAAAATTGTGTTGTGTGGCCACCGTGGGGCGATTTAGCGCATTTGCAGGCGGGGAGGTGCGGAAGGACAAGGGAACGAATTCGCGAAGAGTCGCAACGCAGCGGCGCCCAATCTGAACGTCATTTTAGAGTACCTCGGAGCGGTTGTAGAGAGCAGCTGTGTATCGCTTAGCGGAGGACCCAGAGAGGGACGTGGATAGTATTAAAGACGCGAGGAGAGTGGCTCGGAGATGTTGACATGGCACTAGAATTATTTTTGCATTCAAACCACAAGTTAAGTTGGTACATGCTTATTGCTGATGGAATGCAGAATGTCTGGTGTATAGCAACGACACTTGGCGTTTACAACAGGTTACAAAATATACCACAGCTTCTTTAATTCAAATCTCAGCCCACTGCGCATTAATATTAGGATACTATGTAGTTCAGTCACAATAATCGGGATCTTGGAACCACTCTTGTAGATATTTCATGGCGCCGGACATGTGAGCAATCCTGGCACACGCAGAATGGAGGCCGATGAGACGTGGGTGTGGGGGCGGGATGGTCTTGTGGTCAACCTCAGTGCTTCGAAATGTAATTCGTGATTTGACGCCCAGGGCAGCCAACCAAGGGAGGAATTCGTTGCCCATATAGCACTGTACATCGTACGTGTTCGGTATGACTTGTCGACGATCATCCTGTGATCAAGTCAATTCGAGGATGAGGAGAAACCAGGAAGGAATGTACTAGTACCTCAGCTGGCATCAACCATATGTCAAACTCATCAAATGCACGCTGCGCATCATATGAAGTTGTGAATGCATTCAAGGGACCGTTGAGGACGTCTTCGCCAAGCAAATCATGGAAGGACAAGCCTCCAAAGTGCTCGATGATCGCCCTGGCAGTCGTCGCCCACTCAAACTCGGAAAAACAACATTAGTGGACAGAGATCACACGGAGAGAGAAACAACTATTTACTTTTTCGCAAGCTCGTGACATGCCTCGGAGGTGAATGTCCTCTGATAGAAGTTTACTAATGACGTACGTCACTCTTGCGTCAACGATCCACAGGACTGCTTCTGACAGTGACATCTTAGTCTTCCAGTGAGTATAGTCATAAGCGCCGGAGAAGATGCAACGATTGTCTTCACGAGACAAGACCTAGTGAAATCGATCATTTAGGCGGTAACAACGGCAGTAAACATACTCACCTGCTTCCGCAGATCCCAAGCGGAAGTCAACTCGGGGGTCCACTCATCAGGCTCAAGATATGGTCCCAGGTCCTTTATGTTTTGAGAGTCTTCATAGTTTTCGAGATCAAAGAAAGATCTAGGATCGATAGGTGAAGGGTTGTAGACTAGATGCTCGTGACATTAGTGAGTTAATTAATTATTTTTTACGAGAACGCACGCGCGCCGATCATCCCATAAACACACAGATGGGCGAGTCCGAACAACAGCTCTGAATTACCTTCACATCCAATGATTTCGCGTGTTAGCGCAGTGCGGCCGTCTTCGCTGGGAGCGAGAAGGATAGAGTAGCCCAGTATGCGTGCGAGAACTTGTGGATTTATATCGCTGGTCGTGATACACGAATCGGGGCGGTCTTTCTGAAGATCAGAATGAGACGAATTACGTGACTCGTGTTGTTCCAGAGCAAGGCATTGATCATATGCCTTTCGAGTATCCGTGTCACTTGGGAAATAATTCTCAGGCAGAGGCTGAGGGGTAAGTTTTCCTGTCATGATGGGTGGATTTAGGAGATTACTTGTTGCAGTGCGAGTGTTGACTGAGTACGCGTATAAGCGTGTATGTGAGGCGGGAACAGAGCATCCCCTATGTTGGGCTGTGCTTTTATAAGTGATAGTAATCAATAGATTTGCTGCGCTATGACGCACTGCATTGGCATGATCGAGGGTGCGTGCAGCTTGTTCTTGTTTGGTCTGATATTACTTATCGCAGTGGCGCGAGCGCCGGTCCCCCCAGCATATTGTGTGTTGCAACATACGAGCATTCTCATCGTTCGGTTGAGGCTACTGGCACATGATGAACAGTGTCGACGAGAGGGGCAAGTTGAAGTGTTGTACTCACTCTTTGAGCTCGAAGCTCCTATTTGCTTACATAATCGAACCGTTTTGTAGAGCTGTTCATTTGCACCAGTGTGAAAACCCTCCCACTTCGTGAGAGTCAGGGGTCCTTGACTTGGTTGGAACCATTTGATCGCTTGGTTGTGAAGCTGATTGCATCACAGAAACGAAAAAGAAAACAATTCGAAAGAAATATCGTGCGGATATGCCTCAGCAAGCGCTACCTGTTTGGCACGGGGAAAGTATAAGTCATCGAGAGGACGACTACAGAGAACACGGCGGGTTTGTAAGCATCGATCGGAGATGAGACGTGAGAAAGGTCTTGCCGCTCCCTTTCGAACCCTGGACCCTCACGAAGAGCGGGGGTAGGTGGGACCTGGGGAGGCCTCCACTCGGTGGTCTATCAGGGACTGCAGGATGTGAGATGCCATCGCATGCACTGCGGTTGGGTGCGCACTGATCGAGGTCATCGTATGGTCGATGGTGTGTTTGCAGGCTGGGATTATCATGGGTTGGTACGAGTCACGTGGTATATCAGCAGTTGAGATCGGGGCTATCTATCAGAGTCACATTACGATTGCTATAAATCCGTACCAAGTCGCATCTGCCACCACCGCGACCAAGCGCCGCACTCGTAGATGGGTGACGGCAAGCTAAACGAAAGAAAGCGTCTTTTCATATAGTGCACCGTGTCCAAGGGCGAAACCAGGATCTACTTGCTCCCGCCATACCGTGCTTTGCGGCCGAAGTCAAAGGGTACGTATTTGTACTTGATCATATGCCTGAGCGAGTTAGCGGTCAGCAACATGCCTGGACCAGGAGCCGAACACACGTACTGTATTTGGCGGCGCATTGTCAGCGCAAACAAGACGCAGAAATACACCACCAAGATTGGCCAGTAAACGGGGACGTCGAACATGTCGGACGAGGTGAGAAAGAGGGAGATAACGACGGCCCGCGTCCCGCTGATCCTGCGTACGAAAGCTTGGTTTCAGTTACGTGGTGAGATAAAGAAATGAGTACGGGCGCACCAAAACTGCCATTCAGGGAGCCGCCTCACAAACGGTCTGAACTCATCGTCTCGCTGCGAGGGAAGGGCGGGCCCGTCGTCGGCAGCGCCCTCCTCTATCTCGTCTGCAAGTAGGTCGTCACGAAGTGAAGGATCGAACTTGGGTTGCAGGAATGCCAATAAAAGGTTGAGAAGATAGATGGCAAGGCCGTCTGTGGAACGCGGTCACAGGACGAATGCGAGAGAGAAGGAAGCGCACGTACAGCATACTATTTTGAACGCCCGAGAAATAATAGGTCAGTCTACGTCTCTCGCACATTCGGAATCAGACTAATCACGAACCAATGTACCACTGGATAAAAAGTAAGTTTCAAGACTGCGCTTGTGAGTTTGGAGAGACTCACCCCTTGGGCCAAGACGATTCGAAGCATGAAAAGGGCGAGAAGACCGAGGGTTGCCAGCCAGCGCTGGAGAACGTGAGGCGTCCAACGGTCGAGGGTCTGCTGGTACTGTCGCCTAGCATTTGCGATGGACGCCTGGACCGTCTGGAGCGGTGTCGAGGTCGGTTCGTCTGAGGACATCATTCTTGGTCGTGAATAAGTCTTGTTTGACTTTGCAAAGTCGACACGAGTAAACTATTTAGAGCGGAGATTCAACCAATATGTACACGGCACAACATGGCCGTTGGAAGTAGTACTATGTAAGGATGATCGTCAAGTATTTCTTGTTTGCAGAGGATGACTCGAGCTTAGCCTCAAGTTTCGTGTCCGCTCGCGAGGTCTGTCTGACCATCATCACTCTTGGTGAAAATTGGACGTTTCTGTGTACACAACCCTTGATCACCTTTTCGAACGCAAGTGGGAACCCGGAAGGCTAGGTAATTGAAGTTGACGGCTTCGATAGTTCTAACAAGACCTCTGGTTGGGATATATCTTCTTGATCAGCAATGGCGGAGAATCGTAGCAGCTGAAGCAGTTATCGTCCTGAAGATCGCAATGCAATCATTGGTCAGTACCAGCGTGGTGTCATGATGCACTACGTATGAAATCTGGCCGAAACGCTGGAACTCTTCAGATTGACCAATGACGGGCACGAGCTGGTATGTTTTCTCCTTTTCGTTGCACATCAAGGTAATTAATCGGGTGCAGGTAAACCTGGAAGAGCCGTAGATTTTGAGAGCCATGGTTACATCGAGACTGGTTCAAGGTCGTGAAGGGAGCCAGGCAGATATACTATGGAACCCGCCCTTCTCACTGGGTGGTTATACACGCTCAGGCAGAGTTAGCCCGGGAGCTCCCACCGCGGAGGTGGAACTAAGGTGGTCAGTCTTACTCTCCTCACCGCAACATCGGTAACCAACCCACACCACAGGGATTCTCATGATCAAGGGAGCTGTTCGAGCCTTCACTCAAGGTGCGATCATGATATACTTGAGAAAACGCACATTTCATCAGACGTCTTGGGCAAGTGACGGACCTCGCGTTTACCGATATGATGCGCCGTTCAGTCAGCTAACCTACTATGGTAAGTTTGATGGATACGCCCTTGTCCTGCATGTCACCGCTGGCCAAAATATTAATCAGGCCAATGAATAGGCGGTCGTGAAACTACCAGTCCGGGTACTCAACAGAGTACTCAGTATTCAATAAAAAGGCTGTGCACTCGCGCTGATCGGGTATATCCACCGGCATCCTACCGGTACGCATCAATATAGTCCGTTGTTAATTCCTTCCCGGGCCGCTGCTGGTCAGATATGACCTGCTGACTGAAATGCTGATGGCGTCCTAGCCGCAGTCACGGCATATAATGCTACCAAGTGTACCAAAGCGAGGTTCCTGACGTACCACGCACAGGCGAGCACCAAAAAACCCTTTGGACATCTCGGGCCGATTGACTAATTTCGGTCTTCAGTTTCACTCCCGGCGCCGGAAGATCCGGTTCGTATGTACCTCACTTTTGTTGCACCTGACCGTCACCGATTTCGCTTGTCACTATGGTTGCCGTCTTTTTAGCCATAGTATCGGGAGCAGAACGACAGATTTTTGGTCTGCGCAGCTCGGCCACTATTCAAAGCCCACTCTCGCGTTTCGTTTGTGCCTGGGAGTAGCGTTCTCGAATCTCGCTGATTCAGGAAGGGATGGGAGAGTATGTGGAACCACAACTGCGATGACTTGGTCTGTGCGTCGGGCACATCATGCATTACCAAGCGCTTCAACATCACCGTCTGACTATCCTAACACAGAAAATAGCTACAACCTCACCACCGACCAACATAACGGATAAAATGTCCCATCTTTGTCCTCCACCATTTGCATCTTCACGTTCACATTCACGTTCCCCTTGGCAAAGACCTCGCCGTCCCAAAGGGCGCTCCAAGATTCGGGACTGTGCTGAAACATCTCGAACTCTCTGCCCCAGACCTCTCCGTGATGTATGCCTTCCTGCGGGTTTCCCATGTGTTGACCGCATAGCATGGAGCCGGGTTGAGGAGATAGGAGACCTGCTAGCGCTTTTGCCATGTGGAGTTGATTTTCCTTCGAAAACAGAGAGAAAAAGTGAGCTGCGTAGATCACCGAACATCGTCCCGCGAGTGGATTTAACGATGTCAACGTGGACAGATCTGGCCTCTCTGTAGATGGAGGCTCGTCGAAAGGAGGTGTGATGCGTAATATATTGGGATCGAGTGCGTCCCCGGGGACGAAGCTGATCGGATAGGTTTCTGGCGTTGTATTGAAGAGGGCGTGGCCCAGGTCAAAAAATTCTTCAAAGGTATTGAATGTGATTAGCATCATCGATTTGCGAGGTTCCAGCACCCATTACCTTTCCTCAGATCGCTGGTCACCACATTCTTGAGCGGGAAACCGTCTGCCACAACTTTCTTGGATTCCGTTCCGACTAGTGCACGCAAACGTTTTTTTTTCAATGTTCAAAGGAAGAAGAGCCCGAAAAGCATGGATTACTCACAGCAAGAACCAATTTCTAGGAAATTCTCGTCCGGTCGCTCTTGGCCAAGCTCGATTATACGCTTGTACTCTGGCAACATTGTAATCCCTAGCCTGTGATACATCAACATGGGAGCACGCTGAAGAGCAAAGGCGAACCTGCCTTAGGAACGTGAAATATCTGGTAGTCCCGTAGGGGAACACCTACATCATCCTTAGGTTAGAGGATGAACTTGAAACAACGCCATATCACCCACATTCCATGCCTTCTCTTGTACTGCGAGAATGTGAGTTCTAAGATCGTCATCGTCATTGATGCCAGTCTGTTCCTTGAAGAAGATCGCTTGGTCTGCAGAGAGCCCATATGTTGCACCGAGGGGTTCTGTGTCGGGCTTCAACAGCTTTGTGATCTTGGTATCTGCACGCCCGGGTCCCGCAAGGAGGATTTGGTCGTCCATGGCTAACTGCACAGTGCGCACTGGGCAGCCAACTTTTATACGTGTGGCGATTGGGTCGCTTTAAGCCCTCGGATAGACTTTTAGACCTCTCGGGCCCCGGAGGCTAGTCAGATTTGCATTGTAATAATGATCAATCACTTACTGATTGGCGGGTCGCTAGTGCTGCCGGCGCACGATTAGCCGTTGCGCACTATCATCGGAGCTCACCTTTGACGTTTCCCCGCAAGATGAATTATACCACACCAGTTTCAGTAGGCAAGGCACGTTTTGCGATGGAGATATAATTATCCAACGTACGAAACATTTTTACAATAGCGAGTTGAGGTGGAAATGGACTCATCATGTATAGCGGACCCGGCTGGACAAATAGATAAAAAAGATAAAACGCGCAAACAAGAATGATTCACCTCAACCTCTCAATGTAGTTACCTAATTAGCTTGTAACAATATTTAATTATGTCAAGCTAACTAGGCTCGATAGCCTTTTTCCCACTCCCTACCAATATCCCTATGAAAAGCGACTGGAATTTCCCAATCCGGTAAAGGCCTGTGCTCTCCTGGCAAACCCCGAGAAGCAACATCCCGCCAACCACCCGCCACATGTCCATATTTGGACACATAGGTACAATATCCCCTCCCTTCTCCTTTTGTCCTTTACCACTCGTTCCCCTGCCATTAATTATTAGTTTTATGTTTGTGATAGTATTATAGCATACCTTACATGAGTTTCTGACCGCTTGAACCATGATATTAGGCTCTATGTATAAGTAGATATGTAGATATGAGCAGAAAATCCAAAAAGCGATCGCAAAATTTACTGTGTAGGTAACTAGCTTCAGAAAATTTATTCCTAGTCAGTGGATATGTATCAGAATGTTTCCCCAACGGCGTTTAGCATGGAGAGTGGACCATGTAGCAGTAGATGTAAACAGTCCTCCTACCCCTGATTTACAAAAAGCGGTTCTTACTTTTGATCTGATCGGTAGATTCATTGTAAGAAATTATGGGAGTATACCATATATATATATATATATATCTTATCAACGGCACAGAGTCGAGGGAGCTTTACCTGTTACTCAGGACAAGATATGTCCTTCTACCTCTGAGTGACACAAAAGCGGTTCGCAAATTTGATTCTCTAGGTTATTATATTCTGTAAATTGATGGACATATAGCTGGAACATATACCTACATCCTACCAGCGACTCGGACTCAAAGGAACTTTGCCTAGAATGTAGGAGAAGATATGTCTTCCTCCCCCTGAATTGCAAAAAAGCGGCCTACATGTTTAATTTGCCAGGTACATATATTCTGAAACTTGGTTGAAGTATATCTAGTACATGTATCTGCACTCTACCTGCAGCTTTAACTCGAGGGAGCTTCTCCTGGATATACAGGAAAAGATATAGGATTTACCCCTATAAATTCTGAAGCGACAGGGTATTGGTCAGGACACCAGGGAAACTATCTAGGCATTTGTATTCCATATAGTACATTGTACCATTACTTTTTCGAAAGGTCCTCTCGAGAACTGAGTGCTCGAGAAGAGAAATAAAAATGAAGATGCGTGGGAAACTGACCAAAACATAGGAGACTTGCAAAAAACATACCAGGAACACACCATTATGGTGGGAAGAGTGTAC
>JBBPPY010000419.1:0-23026 GCA_038092195.1 Leccinum barrowsii
CCCCTGCCTTTTTGCATCTGCTCGAAGACACACTGAAATCCGAACCTATAGACGGAGTCTGGGGGTGGCTGGGGAGGGCTTCTACTAGAACTAGCCATGATAGGACCGGGTGCATTCATGGGGTTAGCTTCGACAAGCTTCTTTAGGATCGATGTCGCAGGACGACAGACATTGATGAGGGAGGCAGGTGAAGCGAGTACCTGGACGATTTTGAAAATGAACTCGTCGTTGAGGGTTGACCAACCGTAATCAAGGTCCATGAGGTTTTGGACGGCTGTAAGTGCATACTTGTTTGAAGATCGGCTGAGGACTATGAAGGGAAGGGGAGTGGATGAGACGTACTGCAAGGGTATTTCCATGTTCGGTGTAGATGACGTCGACGAGGGCTTGGAGGCCATCGCGATTGAGAAACTCTTGAGCAAACATTTCTTCCTAGACGCGGGTTGGTCGGGCTGGTGAATAGAGAGAACGAGAGACGGACTTTGATCAATTTTTGCAAGGAGAAGAGGGAGAGTTTGAGAGTCTTTTCGTCTCGAAAAGTGAGTCTCTGAATCATGTCTTCTGCCTCGATGTGGGGAGCGCTGACTAGTCTGGGGTGGAGGGCGTTAGCAGGGATCGAGCACGAACGAGGGGAAAAGATGGACCTTAGATGGACCTTGTTCTTTATCTTCTTTCTGAGATTGTCGTTTGTGACGAGCTCTTCGGTGTCGCGGTCTCTCAGAGCGAAGTCAGTCGAGGGTCCGGTGACCTTGAGATTGACGCAAAGCTGGCGGACGACGTCCTCGACTGTGAGGGTGGGGTCGATGCGCGCACGAACTGTGACGCCATCTTTGGTGGTAACATTGTTGGTAGGTACGAGTCCGGGGGACTTTGATGGTGATCCGTTAGCAGGAGAGGGTGCGAGCGTAGTACGATTGTTGGGGGACATGGACGGAAACGAAATAATGATAATAATATGTACGTCAACAAACCTCTTTGGTGGCTGACTTCTACTTCTTACACTTATTACTACCAACGATGGCTTCTTCTCCCTCGACATGCACCACAAGCATCGCACTCGACCGCCTCTCAGGTCAATACAACCTGACCGTTCTTCCCTCCTCGACCTCGACCTCTATGACTCGCCGCTCTCAGCCCCACCGTATCCGTGCTTTCGTCTTGCTCAGGGCACATTAGACACTCCCTGTCGTTCTCCAACCCCGCCGATTAGTCCCCCAGCGTCTAGAACAGATACAGCATATGGATCTAAACGCTCCGGAATGACCTTTGCCCTCGTTCCAGCAGAGGTGGGCGGACAGCACGTGTTCACTCACGTCGTCGTCAACCACCAAGACCAAGACTGCATGGATAGCCCCCCACTTGGTCTTCCGGAGGACATGCAGGATGTAGTACAACAGTTGGACGACTTGGCTACTTGGGTCAGAGCTGCTTCTCTGGGATCCCGTGTTCGATCGATCCGTCCGTTTCCCCACAAAGGCAAGAACCCCGCTACCCCGCCTAATAACGGGTCTGCCGCTGTCGTATGCACTGCCTTTTATCATCTGTTCGTTTGTTGAATCCGATGAATCATCCAGGAGTCAAATGATCCCATCTCCCATTGCCCACAAGAGGGTTTCATATATGCGCCCAATGTATGTCTGGTATTTCACACCCTTACCGCTTCTCATACCCCTCGTACGTATAGTGCAATACTCCCGAGTTCCTCGTCGGTAGTTCCAACTCTCCCATCGCATATCCGGTCTCTGGTTATTCCAGCATCCCCTCCCGCTATACTCATTCTCCGGACACAACACATGACATCCCTTACCACCGCCGTTTTCTTGAGCGTCGTTCTGCTCCCCCGCACACTTCACCACTTTTTTCTCCTCCCTTTGGCAAGACCTCCTTCAGGACTTTGTTCCAGCGCTCGAGATCCAATACTACCGCTGTGTCTCCTCCATCCATTCCCTCGAGCCATGTCCCCGTTGAGAACGCGTTGCGTCACGGAAAGAGGATGCGTTTGCCTTGGCTGAAAGTTTAATTGTATCGCCCTAAGAGCGCCTCACGAATGTATGTTTCTGTATGTCACGCATGTATCCGTATCGTCTTCATATTTTTTGACTTGAACTTGTATCATAGCCGAATTTCATCCCAAAGTGCTCAGACCGTCAACCCCTGTCAGCAGGTGCAGTTGTCCGCAAGTCGGTCAGCCTCCTCCATTTCACCCGTCAGCCACTATTGTTAAATTCGCCCTTGTTAGCCTCCCCTTGTTCTGACTTTCTCTGACTTTCTCTTTTGTTCTGAAGCTTTTCCGCCAATTGTCATGCTCTCTCGCCAATCGGTACCCCGTATACGCGTCCATCTACTGGATGGTTCTTCCCGTACCTTGTCTCCATCAGGTACCCTTGACATACGAGACATCTTGAGCCGGGTCAAGCTGCTGCCTAATTTACTGGCCCAAGACCTTGCGTTCGATGATGATCTTTTATACTTGGAAGATGGTCAGTTGAAGGATGTCCCTCCCTTTCCCCTGGGACGCCAGCCGCCGCTTTTCATCCTACACCCTCATCGGAACCGACTCTTCTTTCGCTTGCGCTCAGAAGCCCCCGAGTTGGATAACTTCTCCTGGGACGAAGAAGATTCTTGTCCTCTTCTATCAGCTCCGACATTACCTCGCATGAAGTTGATGTTGAAGGAACAACTATACGTGCAGAGGTGGATCGTGAGCGGTACGGTCGTAATCTATCCGAGCATGCGCTTACCAGGATTGTAGGACACGCTAACGTCAAATGATCCCCCCAATCATATTCCGTGGGCAGGCGAGAAGCTTGCTCCGGAAAGGGAGTGGATTGCGGAAGGTTGCATATTCCCAGCTGCAAAGGCCAAAGTCGCTTCGGAACACTTGCTCGTCACTGATACGGACAGGCCCTCGGGTCTCGCTGATCAGGCGTCTCATTCTAGAGACTTGTTCACATCCTCGGATGCATCCACTACCTCGATTTCAACGAACTCCCACACGTCGACCCCACACGTTCCTGTCAAGTCCGTGGACATTGGCTCGGGCATCCTCCGCGGGGAGTCAAAGACTTCGCAGACCTCTCACCGTACCATAAGGGCTCCACGAACATCTTCGCCGCCAGAGTTACGTCCCCCTGAACCTCTGGCTGGGATTACGAAAGTCAAACTCAGCGCCCCCTTGGCAACTCGCCGCGGAAAGTCGTTGAGTGATTTGAAGTTGAAAGGGAGTGTTATCGAACGACTGGAATACCCAGACATTCCGACTGCCTTTCTAGGTTCTCCGGCTGATTTGTCGCCTCGATTCGATACGTCCTTGGTCCCAGCCTTTACGGACCACGAGAGCATGCTCCTTGACCTCAGGTCCAAATGCGCTGCGCTTGGGAGTGGTGACACGACTTGTACCCAGGAGCCGCTGCGTTCGCAGCCCGAGACGATCCAAACCTCGCCCAGTGTCGACGAATGGGCATTTGCTCGGGGACTTGCTACCTTTGCTGACGACTTTCCGGGATTGACCGACAGTCAATACAGTGGGGAGATCATTATCGACACAAGTATCTTCCTTCCCGATGGATCTTCGACGCCTGCGAACCGTCCTAGCTCTGCTGCTCGCCTCGAGTCCATACCTCGTCCTCAACCAACCGAGAGGCCTTATGCCCCTCCAATGGTCCCATTACCACCTCGACCCGCTCTCGTCAGTCCCTTGACGCCTCCACACGTAAGGGGTATCCTGAAGAAGGTCAAAAGCGTACGCTTCGAGGAAACAATCATCCAGGAACTCGAGAATCATAGTTCGCTCTTTGTTCCCTTTTCCCAAGCTTCCTCAGATCGTCCATCGGCACCACCTTCAACCATTCCGTCAGAGCGACCACGCACCCCCATACCGACCACAGCCAAACGATCGAGTGTTCCGGTCGCTGTCAAGGAAGTGCCTGTGCTCGAGAGGAATCTTCAAGAAAAGAAACCCGCTCCCAGACCCCGATTACCTACCAGGCGGACGAAGGCGGACGGAAAGCTTGAGGTCGCACATCCCGCACCAGCGTCTTCCAAGCCAACTTTGACAACGGCCCCTGTCGAACGTCCTTGTCGAATCGCGCATCTGAAGGAGAACGCCTACCCGGTTTCGGTCGCTCAGGCTCAGGCGAAACAGAAGGGTTTGTACATCGTTGAGACGGATGTACGGAGAGGGATCGAGGGTCCTACGAAGAATCGACTGTCAGTTCCGCTGCGGAACATCTTTCGGTTTAGATAAACCCAGTACTGTTGGACTATCCATTCGTTAGTGTTACGCGCTCGTTTTACGACAACTCCCTTTGAGAAGAATGTCCAAATTGGTAGCTTGCAAGGTGATAATTGTTGTTTTGGATTAGGAACATGTCGGCCTGGTGGTCTAGTAGTATGATTCCTTGTTAGGGTTTCCTGAATCGAGGAGGTCCCGGGTTCAATTCCCGGCCAGGCCCGCGTTGTTTTTTTGTTGTCAGACGATTTGGTAGATTGTTTTTGACAACCAGCTGCCAGCACCGTGGCCAGCTTCACGAGCGATAATCTCTGAAAAAACGTGGTGGTGGTTGGTAACGTAGCTACAATGCTATTCAAACAAATCGACCATGCATCTACTTTTTGAACCAACGTTCTCAGTTCACAGCAGCATAGCCAGCCTTTTCCACGTTCTCAAGGTAAGTTGCCCATCGTCCATCATGCCACGTTGCAACGTCTTTCCAGATAGCATTGGTGACCTTGAACCATGTGAGCCAGCCAGCGAGCACACCGTCTGCATACGAGGCGGTGTTGCCGAGCACAAACTTTCCCTCGCTCTTCGCCAACCATTCGTCCACCTTGGCGAATCCCTCCTTTCCTTTGGTCACATCGGCGTCCCGCTGGCTTGCCGGCGAAAACTCTTCAATTTTCTTGCCAAACGCGGCTTCCCTGGTCCTCCTGAAGTATACCTCGCTGGAAGGGTTCAGGATGTAACAGCTGACGGCGAGTTGCAACATCAGCACCCCGCCGAGGGCACCAACGACACCGCTCTCAAAAGCTGCGACGAGAGGCTTGCTACCAGCAGGGAAGAGGGTCGTTCCCTTGGGGTAAGTAGCATCGAGATATTCGGCGATGAGGAACGAGTCGGCGACGACTTTGCCGGTGTTGGGGTCGTTGATGATGGGGAGGGTGTACATTGGCGTGCCATCGCCCTTGGTTCCCGTGGAAGGCGCACCGATCTTCTTGGCCAAGGCCTCGATGTCTGGGTATTCGACCCATTGGGTCTTGTACGGAACGCCCTTGATGTTCAGCGCGAGTCTTGGAGAAAAGCATGCGCTCAGACGGAACTTGGTATTCCTGAAGAGATGGAGGGGGATCTCACCTCGCCTTCCATGTGTTGGGCGACCATGCATTGTTTTCGAGCGTACTGGGGATGTCGTAGAAGATGATTGGAGAGGCCATCGTGAAATGCGGGATGTGTGGGATGGAGACGAGGCCCGGCTTTTATACACACTGGGGTGATTATACATCTCCCTGCCTCCAGGCCTGCCTTTTTTTAACATCCTATTGGGCTGGTTTGTCAGACATGTAACAGAAAGAAGTATTTTCCAGGGAATTTATAAGGGATATTCTCAGAGGCCACCACATCATCATCTCCATCGGTAAGCTTAAAGCAGTTGAGAGTGCCGGAGCTCCTGAGACTCTGATCTTTTCGTCATGCCTATTTTCCGCTATATCACCCAAAAAGAAAAACGCTGACTGTAGAGTTTGAAGTGCGGCCCTGTGCTCCGGTGTCAGAATCAGAAGGCCGACCACGGTGATCTTATCCGGCGATTTCCGTTGTATCGTCTCCCACCACACGCACCCACTTTACTCACATCTACTCACATTTGTCATGTTTCATTTTGTTTGTTGTCAACTTCTCAACGTCCTTGTAAGTAACACATCAAGGCTTTACATGTTGAGCTTCTCGATAATCTTTGAAAAATGTGGTGGTGATTGATATAGATAACTTGAGAGCTACGCAGCGCTATTCATACAAACTACTGGAACCTTGCCATCCAACGTCTGAGTCAGTTCACAACTTCACAGTAGCATAGCCAGCCTTTTCCACGTTCTCAAGGTGGGTTGCCCATCGCCCATTGTGCCATGTCGCGATATCCTTCCATATAGCGTCGGTGGCCTTGAACCAGACGAGCCACCCAGCAAGCACACAGTCTGCATACGAGACAGTGTTGCCGAGCACAAACCTGCCCTCGCTCTTCGCCAACCATTGGTCCACCTTAGCGAACCCCTCCTTTGCCTTGGCCACACTGGCGTCCCGCTGGCTCGCCGGTGCAAGCTCTTCGATCTTCTTGCCTAACGCAGCCTCCCTGCTTCTCCTAAAGAACTCCCTGCTGGAAGGATTCACGAAAGAAAAAGTGGCAGCGACTTGCACCATAAACACCGCGCTGATGGCATCCATGATACCGCTCTCAAAGGCTGCAACGAGCGGCTTGGTGCCAGTGGGGAAGAGGGTCGGTCCGTTGGGGTAGGTGGCATCGAGATATTCGGCGATGAGGAACGAGTCGGAGATGACTTTGCCAGTGTTGGGGTCTTTGATAATGGGGAGGGTGTACACTGGCGTGCCATCGCCTTTGGTTCTCGTGGGAGGCGCACCGATCTCCTTGGCCTTGGCCTCGATGTCTGGGAATTCGACCCACTCCGTCTTGTACGGGACGCCCTTGATGTTCAGCGCGTACCTTGAAAGCTGCGTTCAGACGGTCCATGATCCTGAAGAAACGGGGACCTCACCTCGCCTTCCACGTGTTGGGCGAAAATGCATTATTTTCGAGCTGACTGGGGATATCGTAGAAGATGATCGGAGAGGTCATTGTGCAATGCAAAATGTCTAGAATACAAACGAGGCCCGGCTTTTAAACATCTTTCAACTTCGGGGTGATTATACATCTCCCTGACTCCCCAATACCCCCGAGCCCTTTTTACCAACAACGTTCCAGGGCTGGTTTGTCAGACATGCAACAGAAAGAAGCATCCTCGGGAGATAGCTGACGTCTCTACGATGATCTTATCCGGCGATATCCGTTGTATCGTCACCTACACACACCTGCACCTACTCACTAACACATCAAGGTTTTACATTACATGTTGAGCTTCTTGGTTCAACGATAATTTCTGAAGAAATGTGGTGGTAGTTGATAACTTGATCTATGCAACGCTATTCATACAAATCGACCTACTTGAACCTTGCCATTGTCCAGCGTCTCAGTTCACAACTTCACAGTAGCATAGCCAGCCTTTTCCACGTTCTCAAGGTGGGTTGCCCATCGCCCATTGTGCCACGTCGCGATATCCTTCCAGATAGCGTCGGTGGCCTTGACCCAGAAGAGCCAACCAGCAAGCACACAGTCTGCATACGAGACGATGTTGCCGAGCACAAACCTGCCCTCGCTCTTCGCTAACCATTGGTCCAACTTAGCGAACCCCTCCTTTGCCTTGGCCACACTGGCGTCCCGCTGGCTCGCCGGCGCAAGCTCTTCGATCTTCTTGCCAAACGTAGCCTCCCTGGACTTCCTGAAATACTCCTTGCTGGAAGGGTTCAGGACAGAAAAAGTGGCAGCGATTTGCACCATAAAGACCGCGCTGATGGCATCTAGGATACCGCTCTCAAAGGCCGCGACGAGCGGCTTGGTGCCAGCGGGGAAGAGGGTCGGTCCGTTGGGGTAGGTGGCATCGAGGTATTCGGCGATGAGGAACGAGTCGGAGACGACTTTGCCAGTGTTGGGATCTTTGATGATGGGGAGGGTGTATACCGGCGTGCCATCGGCCTTGGTTCTCGTGGGAGGCGCACCGATCTCCTTGGCCTTGGCCTCAATGTCTGGGAATTCGATCCACTCCGTCTTGTACGGGACGCCCTTGATGTTCAGCGCGTACCTTTAAAGCTACGTTCAGACGGTCCATATTCCTGAAGAAACGGGGGCCTCACCTCGTCTTCCATGTGTTGGGCGACATTGGCTTGTTTTCGAGCTGAGTGGGGATATCGTAGAAGATGATTGGAGAG
This sequence comes from Leccinum barrowsii, assembly GCA_038092195.1. Taxonomy (NCBI): domain Eukaryota; kingdom Fungi; phylum Basidiomycota; class Agaricomycetes; order Boletales; family Boletaceae; genus Leccinum; species Leccinum barrowsii. Next base: position 8,033 of record JBBPPY010000419.1, read on the forward strand.
GCCATCGTACAATGCAGAATGTCTGGAATACAAACGACTCGGAGGCCCAGCTTTTAAACATCTTTCAACATCGGGCTGATTATACATCTTTCAACCTCGGGGTGATTATACATCTCCCCGACTCCCCAGTACCCCCGTGCCCTTTTTACCGACAGCGGCCCTGGACTGGTTTGTCAGACATGCAACAGAAAGAAGCCTATCCTCGGGAGAAAGCTGACGTCTCCACGACATGATCTTATCCGGCGATATCCGTTGTATTGTCACCTACACACACCTGCACTTACTCACTGTAGAGTCACAGCCCAGTCAGCTTTACGTTTCGTTTGCAGTCCCGATCATCGCGCATCAAACGGAACCGTACTGCATACAACTTTCATAATCATTGATCAATTGCATCGCCTCTGCGAGTCATTCAAGCGATCGTGAGTCGTCACGGTGCCGCGGGTGAACTTGGAGACGATGCAGTACATTGTACCTGTATACAACGTTGCGATGGTATCGCAGCGGACCGAATGACTCGGATCAATTCAGTAAACGTAAAGAATCAGGAAAAGCCATGGCGCAGGTGTTGAGTAAGCAGGGTCGAAGCGTGACAGGGCATACTTACTGATTACCGACGATCGCAACCCATCGCCAGCAAAGGAAAAGGAACACACAAAGTGCACGAGTCCGACTCGAGGTGGGCGATACATGCGACAAAAATAGTGCCGCTGGATTATATATCTCATCATGGGTCCCCTACGGTGTTCACATCCATGGATTTGAGGCTTTCCGCGGGGCGCGCTGTGGCATATCATGCGCTGGCAACAAAGGTATACTTGAAATTACACGAGTTGTATGAACGTGGTTAAAGGAGCTAGCGACCTGGAATTTCCCAGGTTCTTGGTCATTATGACCAACTTTGATGATATGAAAGATACACATGCTCTAGAAGCAATCACGAGGCCATCAGAACCATCCTTACACTCTCCCGAGAAGCGAAGGAAGATATTTCCTACAACGCCATCTATGCATGAGGTCCCCCACGCATACGGCCTCTGCCAGCAAAGCCAACACGAAATACTGTTGGCCGGGATATGCCCCACGAACCAGGGGTGCTGATAGGTGAACTTGAGGGCCCGGGAGGAGAAGGAAATCCTCCTGGCATCGGAACTACATCCTCGTCGTTTGGGTCATCCGGCTTGATAATCATAGCAATTTTAGAAATCTTCGTTGGCTTGAAGGAGACGCCCGTACCTCTAAATCAATTACCAATGCCCCCATGTGCCATCCCGCGGAAGTTGCTGCGAAGCAAAATCTCTTTCTGCTTCGCTTTTCCCCATGGTCAAATCTGACTTCGGTTGGTTCTGTCACCAAGGGAGGAATCCCACCTCCCCGCTGCAGAGCTAGTTGTCGCTGTTGTTCGGTCCGGTAGCCCCCTGGTAGTCCAGGTTCTATTGTCGTGGGATCACCGAGACCAAGCGCCCCCCGAGAATATCCTCCCCAAGTTAGGAGTTTTCCTGTGGATGTCAAGGCGCCAAAATTGTAGTCACCCAGGACAACCGATATGACATTTATATTCTGCAGAGCGGGGATAATGCGGGGTTCGGTATTCGCATCAGTGTCATGCGAACCCATGAGGACGACGGAAGAGGATCCAGTGGAGTAAGCTACAAAGGTTTCAAATTGTGCAGTGATCTGCTACTTGTCAGCCTATGAATCACGACAATCAGTCTTCCATGACTTACGTGGGTGATGCGTATGTGTTGCGGTGACGACAAGGTCGAAGAAGCTGAGGTGACGTGGTGCTTAATTTTCTCCGACTCTGAAAAATGAGGTAGCTAAGCAACGTTAATCAGCATAGAAGACAAGGGATATGCGCAGTTAACGCGACATACATATGACCATCCTTCTAATCCGGCCGTGTCACCGTTTTGAGCCAATATTTTGACAACATGACCGTGGTTCGTCAAGCCAATAAGATGGCAATCCATGGCAGCGATCTTCACGAGATAGACATCCACATCTCCAGATCTAGTTCCATCCAACACAGGCAACCTGGGTAGCTCCGGGAGTCTGTAAGGGTCTGTTCGCACCTCCCAGTGAGCACACGGGATTATTCCCTTGTCGGTGACGCGTGCATATAACCCTTCCTCGTCCATGGCACCATTTTGGGCATCGATCAGTTGCTTCATGTCAGCACCCATCGGCCACCAAACAAGAACGTCTCCGCCCTTGGTAAGAACCGAAGAAACGCTCCATCCAGATTCTACTTGCACTGGGGTCGATTCCGGAGTGGTACAATCCAGGAGCGGCGTCACCAGTCTGAAAGGCCGGCCAAAGCTCAGGAAATTCCAAATGCTTAGCTTGTCATCGAGGCCGGTAGCGTGCACCCTTCCACAACTGTTAAAGAGTGTGTGAGAACAATATGAATCGTGGAACCTTGCAGGCGAGTGCTTGCCTAATGGTACGCATCGCAACAGGCAAATTAAGTTTCATTGGCGTGGATGCGGGTTTTGCTGGTGTAGCATAACCGTCACTTTGAAACGCAAAATCGAGCGGATTCAGAGTGCCTTGCAAGGCATGGTCAACGGAAGCATAAGCCAAGGTTCAGAAACTTAAAGTCGTACCCCATGCATAGAGATTTCCGTTCGAGTCGATAGCGAAGAAGCACCTAGAACAATAGTCAATATTAAATTATTTTCCTTCGAAGAACACCGGTTGACCTACATTCCCGCCGCGGCTATTTGCACCATGCGAACACCGCTATCGAACCGAAGTTCAACAGGAAAGGATACATCCCGTATACGAGATAGCGGCAACTGAGGTCTTCCCAACCTCCCATTTGCAGATTCCCTGGTTTGGTGATGAAGAGAGGTCAACGCGAGGCATGGATGATAGTGGATGAGAATGACTCTTACCCCCACACGTAGGTACGTGGACGGCTCAAGCCTTGGTAGATGAATTTCCAGCCGCTAGAGCGCGCCGTGCCTTCATCGGAGAAGTTGAAATCCTCTTGAAGCTTTCTCTTCCAAAACGTGTCGTCATTGCAGAGGGAGGAGAAGAAGCGATTGGTGGATCCAAGATGGAGAAGATCCTGGGTAGGCAGGGACGGCAATAAGTTGTCTAGCAACACTTCTACAGGGAACTCTTCCAGCTTGTACATGGCTTACAAGTCGTGACGGTGGTCGAGGAGGAGCAAGACAGAGTGCCGGCGCAACTGATACGCAGTCCGTGCGCAGACGCTGCGAACCCCACATCAGGTGGTTTCGGCGATTGGCAGCATAGCCACACTAAATATCATCCTTGCCACAGTACTCGAGACCGTTGAAACTGAAACGTTGAAACGTTGACGTTGCTGGTTGAACATGTACTTTGACTGTTGAGATCGAGAGAGCACACACATAACGTTATGTATGTTGTGGTTCGATTCCTCGTGCGCAGCAGCGCAAGTGTCGTAACTTTCCTAGGAAAAGAAGGGCAAAATTCGACTGGTCTCGATTATCTGGAATCTGTACTGCCAGCAACTCGGTTCGCTTCTCTCCACTTCCCCAAGGTATTGTACAAGCTTGGTAAGTTACTATCCGAGTCATTTCCTCCCCAGCGGTTCTCTGACGTATAATAAGTTACGTAATCACCCCGCCGACGCTTGCCAAGCGCGCTCTCGAAATGTCGACAAATCGGATATCGGATGATCCCAGTTGTCTAAATATAGTAACAGTGGTGCGCCACCGAAGTCCATTGCCTGAAATTCAAGTTATTAGATTGCTCCCGAGCTCGTCATACATTTCTTTGCTCACACTTTTTCTTGGCCATGCTTCTGATCGTCACACACACGGACCGACTGTATATATGTAACTCTGTATGACAGTCGGTATTTCCTTTGACGTCAAATACGCGTCACTGACTCACTCTCCAGAAAAGGACCAAAGTTTTTTCTCACACCTGCATGAGCTAAAGTAATTTGTACCAACCTCGAGTGTCCCAAGAGACTACGGAGATTATGGTGAGGGGCTCTAGTTCACGCTCTTGGTTGAGTGGACTCGGACACTGGCACACGTGTATACGGTGCGCCAACCTCATGGTCAGCTTGTAGCACCCCCAAAAATAGACGTAGACATTGCTCTCCCTCGTTTATACCTAATCCGGTCATACATCTTTCCCACGATAACAAGTTCCGGAGCAAGGAAGCCGAGAAGCTGCTTTTTATTGTTGATGCTAACGTTATTTCGATTCCTGTTTTGGATAATCCAATGGGAACTCGGCAAGTCCTTCCGAAACGCCACAAAGCACAGCACAGCTCGACAACACGTTTGGTACTAGTTTGCACGCCTTGTACGTCTCAAAAGAGCGAGTGATTCAGTCTGATGGTAGAGCTGGACTACCTACTCGCACTTAACGCAGACACGCACCGTAAGAGACGTACAAACCCTGCAAATTTTGGAAGTGCAAAAAAAGGTTGTCATTTGTGCCGTAAACTCTGTTGAACTTACCAGCTGCGACAGCATCCGGTGAGTCGGTGGCAGAAGAACAACTTATTAGTCAGTATTCTTCTCGGTAATTCAAGACCACCCGTGATATGGAACTTTGTCATGATCACGATCCTGCCCGCTTTCAAACACGCACTATGATAGCTGTGCTTCGTAAATTTATCCTATTTGCGGTCCTGCCAGTGGAGAGTGGCCTATATATGCCGTGGGCATGATGAAGCCGAGGGCGGATCGACGCCTTCCTAGAGATGCAAATCCGCGGAGACCATATTCATCATCGAGGAAACAACGCTGTCGCATCACTGCCCAGCGGAAGCAAAGAATGTCATTCTGAGCCGTGGATCCGGCTTCCAGACGCAGGTAGGCTGGGAGAGAAATCGATTAGTCGTGAGAGGGTACGATGATGATGGTTCAGGTGTTTCGATTTGTCACTGTGCAAGTCGTAGCCGTATGTGTCATGTACTAAGTACCTCAAGGTTCTAGCCGGCTCTTCTGACACTTATTATTGTTGGCTGCAAGTTGTTCTTCGGGATCCGTGTCAGACATCACCTTTCGACCGTTCGGGCACCTGGGCAATTGAGTCGGTAACGCGGAGGCTAAGCAGATATCTCGTCGAGAGTTCAACCACCATATGGTGCAGCTTGATGAATGGCGAGCGCTGCGTACATACGCCTGCCATCAATCCCAGTAGCGCGGAAGTGGACGCGGTGTCCACTTCCCTACGAATACAAAAATTAAGGTTCAGATGTACCCGGACTCCAGCACTCACTTTAGGACCGCACTGATAAGGGCGGCGCCCGTGTGATTTCGTGAGTTGCGCCGTCGACACATTGATACACGCCATTCGCGAAAGATCTGTAACAGCTGAGATGACCGTGCAGGGTATGCCTGCGACTGCTGTGCATCGGACATTAACTCTGCAATGGAAACAACGAAAGAGGGTTTTTGTTGATTGGCACCACGTACTAATCAGCATTGAGGCGACTCTCAGAGGGTTGAGCTCCTGGCGTCTACAAACGGGTCGTGAGGCTCTCTTCGAAGAATGGTGCTGATTCACATTCAATCCGCATCCATACCCACATCCCTATGTAATGTGGAAAGTTCCCCCAGTTGATCAGCAGAAATGTGGCTCGAAGTTAATATCTGGGATGAACATAACGGTAATAAAATATATCCACGTAAGAAAGCGAAGCTACCTATTGTGCCTGTAGCGTAGCGAGGGTTGCAACGAGACCGGGTGTTCAGTTAGGCCGGCGCTATGTTCGTACACATTAAATCCGGCCAGTGAGAAGGAAACAAAGCTTCTTTTTTGGCAGATGGCAGACAGTGCATGGTGGTGTAAGGTGCGATGGGGATTCGTGGGTACAGGTAGAGAGCGGGGGAAAGGCGTACATGTCGATTGACAACATGTTTGCTATGAACAATCTGGATCATGACTAGAACTCAGGTAGGCGTGGCTAACGCAGTCGCGTTCTGTCGCCGTGACTCCCAGAAGTTCCGTGACCAGTTCTTGCACGGCTGTCGCTGCGATAGAGGTCATAAGAATCGTAAGCATTGTAGTTTGGGGCATTGCTCATTGAGGATGATTGGTAGCCTGGTAGCGGTGTCAAGAGTGTGCTGTTCGCTGGTAGGCGATTCATAGTGACGTTGGATGCACTAGCGCTGTGCGTATGAGGGTGTGGATACTCTACCCCACTGTGTTGGGGGGTAGAGGAGGGAAAGGAATCATATCGTTGTGATCTGCGAGAGTAAACGTCTCGCGAATGTGCGAGGGAGTCATGAAGATCATCAGGAGGACCGATGGAGTGGGATGATCGCTCGGGCTGGTGGGTGTAATGGAAGGAGGGTCGGACGCTGCGGGACTGATACTCCTCATCCGGCATGGAATGGCGGGAGGTTGAATGTTGCGAGGGACCCGGGAGTTGGTGAGATCCCTGTCGCACCTCCTCGAGTGCCCTAGTCTCTGCCTCTTCCTTCTTCGATTTACGCCACTGTTTGCGAAGCTCCTTGAATTCTGAAGGCACGTTTGTTGTCAGTATGGGGTAGATTTCAATCATGCAAAAGATCGAAGGAATGAGCTTACCATTGGGACTGCGCTTCGAGCCATGCTTCTGCATCGTGATATGTGCATTGAGGTGGTTTAGAGTACCGTATGCTTTAGCACAGTCGGGCCAAGAGCACTGGTACAGTCGTTCTATCTCGTCGTAACGGCGACGCGGCCGCTTTTTGACTGCATTTCCAGGTAAAGAGACAAATGAATATTGTTTGCTATTGGAGGGAGAACTTGGGGAGCTGGATGTGTGGGTTTGCTGGTGCATGTCGGAGGATGTGGATGTGGTAGTGTCTGGAGGAGAAGGGCCATAGTCTTCATGGAGAGAGGGAAACATCACGCCCGACATACCCATGAGAGGTGGACTCTGGCCGCCAGAAAACGTGGGGTTCAGGGGAGACAATGGTTCTGGTAGTTCGATGGAGTCGTAAGGGTGTTGTGGGAGCGGATGATCTTGCTTCCAGGATGATCCAGCGGGAGGGCGGGTGTCCGACGAGTGACGGAGAGGAGAGGATGAATGAGCTGCGTATGATCGCGAAGGCGCATACGAGTAGTGGGGTTGGTGTTGATGATATCGCGCGGCCGAGAGATCGGCTGTATTGGTTGGGTGACCGCTTGCCGCGCTACCATACGTGGGTTCGGACATGCGGCGCTGGTCCAAGACGGGAATCTGATTATGGGAGTATTTATCGCAACCCCGTATATAGTGTTGGGCTGGGTTCGCGATTGGGTAACGATCCATATTCGGAGAATGGGAAGTTGCCGACGAGGCAAAATGATCCAGATTACGCTGTGTGCTATAAGGCGGAGAAAATAATGGAGTGAGGTGAATCTGGTGAGGAGATGGAGAAGGGGAGACGTGAACTGTGGAATCGGTTTGGGAGATGGGACGTGGTGTGGAAGGGGAAGTAGAAAGAACGCGGGAGTGGGGTTGGGGTTGGGAGGCTGGAAGATGGGGTGGCGGGTGAGACGAGTTCGAGACTGAAATAGGATTCTGCTTCGATGAACTTAATGATGAATGATTACGGGGACCTGAACGAGGAACATGATCGTCGAGGAGAGCATGGATAGAAGAGTAACTCGGGCCCGATTGAGCCGCGGGGGAGTACCGCTTGTCCAGGTTGGAGGAGCGGGAAGGGTTGAGGGGACGAGGGAGATCGATAGGGCTCTGATTGAACGCGCGGGGACGAGCGAACGCCAGGAGCGGAGGAGGCTGGAGGAGGACCTGAGTTTGCATGATGAGACCTGAAGAAGAAGGGTTGGCGCGCGGTGGATCGAGAGCCGACCTTGAAAATAACGGATAACGGCTCCAGGTTGGTCGAACGGAGGATGACGAAGTTACTGACGTGATTGGTTCGATTCGAGGGAGGCCCGAGTCTGTCAACGTTTATTTACGGCTAAGATGGGGGAAATTGTGCGTACGTTACACTATGCGGCGAAGCACGCGGTCTAACGAGATCTCGGTGCTGTCCGCGCTCATGGCTCATCGACACTGCCAGTCGCATTAGAGAACAACGCTAGGTCGTCGCGTGCCTGCGCGTCGGGTTGGCATAGAATCTAAGCTATCATGACAATGTGTGGCGGCGACGGCCCGATAGCGCCCCGGGGCGCAAACGCTGTGTGGATTACTGGCCGACTGAAGCAGCCCGAAGAGAGATCCGAGATCTCAAGAAAAACAAACAATGAATGGGGTGTGACGCGTGACAGAATGACACACCTTCTCTTCTTGGCATTCACTCTGCGCACGGCTGGAAGAAATCTGCAGATCCGGAATAACGTGTCACTCACTGCACTTCTTATTTGAAATTAATTCCCAGCTGTTGGGCCGAGATCCCCATTTCTAGCAAACTTTCTGGCTGGCGAGGTCCACCGCAGACACTGGCAAGCAACACACACAGCTTTGATCAAAAAGCCTATGCAAAGTGTCCCTCCGTTCTCAGCGGCTAACCCAGCGTGGGCCATGTGCATGCTCTTCTCTCGGACCCGCAGCCTCTGATTGTCTGATTGAATATTTCCTTCGACGGACACACTCTCGCGTAGCTCCGGCCTCTTTCTCACCAGCGATCGCCTCACTTTCGCTTCCGCTGTTTTTCACATTTTGCTTCCCACTCATTCTCCAACTGTCCCAAGTCAAATTGTAGTCTATGCTCAGCCGATGATCGTTTCCGGCTTTCGTCGAACACCCGGGTCCAGACCACGCCCTTGTCCGAGTAAGTATAATAAAATCATTCAATTGCAATGTGGCAGTGATTTCCACCGGCAGTGTCCCCGTGGCGGTGTGCGCTCATGCTGGCAATCGAGGGTCTTCCCGGTGGCAGCGACATCCGAGTCGGCACGCCCCACCTCGTGTCTTGCTCGTTTGCCGAATCGAAAATGGGTCAGATTTGTCGAATCACCCCTCTGGACAGACAAACCAGTGCCTTTGTGGCTTTGATTGATCATCAGGCTCGCTCCTTGATTTTACGCGGTCGTCTCCGCCCTCTACCCCAGTGGGCGGCTCAGAAAGTTGGAAACATCCAAATCTTGATTTAGAGCATGGCTACTCCATCAAGGCCGAAATCACCGTCACTGCCATTTATCTGACAGACTCAATCAACAGCAAGTCGGCGTTCAACCAGATCGCCAGGCTTGCAACAATGCAGCAAAGTGATGCCCCGCGTGTCTCGGTCAACCCCAGGGAACAACTGTTCTCTTGCAAGTTCAGACACCTCCCGGTACTCGCATTCAAGTTCCTAGCATACCTGTTAAGGATCCTTGATCTTATCAAGATGAGTCCCTAGCTGATACGATCATGGTTAGTAATACTAGCTCTATCATTAATGTATTTGATCGATGACCCATCCCACGGTATTTTCATAGAGCCAAAGTTGGGTTGGAATCTCTCTCTCTCTCAGAGGTCCATCGTTATCAGTACTAGTAGGTACTACTAGGCACCAGCTGATCGCCACAAGGAATGTGATACGTAATCTTCTCAAACGAGGTCGGGGAGGTCCGGAACGTTGGTTATGACTACAACATTCGGCTCCCATCTTCCAAGAAGCTCCTAGGTGATGTAATCTGAAGATGGTAAGTTGACAGGAAAAAGAAAGTTCGGTCGTAATTCTTATTGTTGTACACCAACTGAGCCGCAGTTTTACGAACACATGGTTCGGTGCTCCATATGGTGCCATCTCTTCAAGCTTCCTGTAAAGGAAACCCCAAGGAGGTGGGGGCGAAAATAACGGACACTTCGATGCACGATGACTTGCACTCTAAGTTGAGCACGAGCGTCTGAATTCGGAGGCCGTCCCGTCGATAGATTTACTTGTGTTCTTTATCTCACCTCTCAAGATTCAGGCCTCCCACGCAGAGATCTGATCCGAGTAAGTTAAGCAGAAAGCATCGAAACAATAAACCCGAATGACCGTGATAACAACTTGCTCGCTGGAGGCCGAGTCATTAATTTGAGTCTCTCCGCTACCTTGCGTGCCACGGCGTTGGACAGCCATGAACACAGCTATGTGAGACTTTTACCTACTCCGAGCGTCTCTGCCAGCGCCTCCTAGAATGCTTCGCTTTGTGCCGTGACGTCACTGATCACGAAATACGGTCAAACCTCCCCCAAACATATAGAGTACAAGGCTCAAATTGCGGCTATCCCGAGGGGTATCGTTATGAGAGATTCGAATATGCTTAAGCCGAAGTTGGCATCATTGATTATGCTGGGATATTCCCCTGACCAGTGAACGGCATTTTATAGGGTTATGGCAAGGGGACGAGAATAGTAATCCGGTGTGTAGCCACGACGTAAAGCTCTGTCTCTTGTAATCAAAACGGTGATTTGGGAAAGGACCCGACTCCCGAGTCGATTACTCGGGTTAGCTTGGTTCCTCACTGTCACTCCTAGTTTCCCACGCCAGACGACCTACAGCACCTTCCAAATGTGGCCTGATCAAGAATGGGGCTGTTGTGGCAAAGCGTGAGGCCATCACCGTTGGATTCGACCACCATGTCGAGAGTGGCGCAAGAGCCATCTCGCTTGCTCACGAGGAGCATGACGTCCGTGCGTCGGTCTTCTCGCCTAAGAACCGACCCCGAAAAGCGGCGGTCATTGTTGCAGTCGCCAAGTCAGTGAGCCCGTACTGCTCGTGCTGCATCCTGAACCCTATCAAATGATAGCACTGCTTCCTGGCCCGGCCGATGCGAACGTGCGAAACGGGTCCAGGAAACGCAAGCGGCCGGCAATGCAGGTCCAGGGGGACCCCCAGAACTCCAAGTCACGCAGGATGTGTGGGCAGATCGAAGTTCAGCTGGCACGACGGCCGCAGCATGTACGATCGCGTGAGAGCACAGTATCTGCGGGGTCATCCGCTCAGACCTCAAAGGCCGCCGCATGTAACCGGGAATCCTCGAGGGTGAGAGAGCTCGAAGAACAATTGGATATAGCCCTTCAGGCGAAGCAAGAACTGGCTGACGAAGTCGAGGAGAACAAGATTAAAGCTTCCAAAACGACCTTGAAATATCTCGAAGAATATTTCACTTGTCCGTTGTGAGTTCCACCCCCTTGAAATCGCCGCTATCGTAACTGATTATCTCTATGCGTGAGCACAGGTGCTTTGAGATCATGTACGTTTCCACCTTTTCCGGCTTCTCTCACGGTGTTAAGCTCTGCTGCGATCAGGGCCTGCCCATATGCGTTGACTCCGCCCAATTGCGGCCACACATTCTGTGCCACCTGTATTTTGAAGTGGTTTTTCTCCCGTCTGCACAAAGGGTGCGGGGGTTGGCACGAAGCCGTCGACTGTCCGTTGTGTAGAAGTGCTTTGCCGCATACACCAGACCGGACACCACGATCTCACTCCTGTTTTCCGTTCACACCGAATCGGACCGCAGACACCGTTATTCGGGGCTTGATCAACACTATCTCTCACGAGATGGATCATGCGGAAACTTTGGCATCTCATTCATTGTCCGACTGGGGCGAAGATGGCCATACTAAACAGGAATGGTCTAGGAAGGAGAGGTATGTCATTTACTAGGATTCAGAAGCACCACTCTTCAAGAAGCTGATTCGGTCCATTATCTTTTGTTTTATGATTTTTTCCCGTGCCTGCATAGGGTGGGGAGAATTGAAATGACATCGATCGCCGCCCAATGGAACACACTGAAGCCTACAGATTTCGTTAACATCAAGACCCGCCTGGAGGTCTGACTTAATCGGGCCCTTGGCAAGTTTAGCACCAAAGTATAAACTATGCCATATATGTATGTTGCTTGTTATAAATGCTGCGAACCGAGTAGAAGCCCACGCGTCGCGTGTGGTTCGCATTATCAACCAACACCTGATGCTCATCTTGCTTGTTTGTCATTGTAATCGTGGCATCGTGTTACTGGCAGTAGCCTGTAGTCCTACTGCTAGAGGTAGAAGCAACGCTCTTTCAATCCTCTCATTCCCAACATGTCCTGTGTCATTGACTCTTAGATCTAGCGCGAAGACACTCAGAAAATGATACATACCCAATCGGCCTGAGTAAGCCACAGATCACCAACGGAATCCATTTTACCCAGGACGGCAGCACCTTTCCACGCAACCACCTTGGGATCCACGTCTTTGGGTGGGGGTATAATCTGTACTTTAGCCATGTTGGGAACCAACGGAGTGGCTATGGCTTGTAGCCTTTACCACGGCCATGATGATCAGACCACGTTCCCTCATTCCACAGCGGGAAAAAAAATACCTGCTCTCGAGAGCATGCGCCATGCCAGGAGTATGTGCTCCTCCACCGATGACTAGGACGGCCTGAAGATATTTGCGTATCTTATCGTCGCCTCCACACGCCCGCGCGCTGTTGAAAATGGCTACATCCAAGGGAAGCTTGCTCGCCTCCGAACAAATATCAATGGGTAGACCACCAAGGAAGTTGCCCGTGGAGGGACCAGGCTGAGAAGCTGCTTGCGGTGCAGGTTGCGCCTGAGGGTTGGCTTGAGGCGTTTTTTCTTCCCGCTCCACCTCTACGATCATTGGTGTATCACCGTCGGCTGGCTCTGCCGCCGTTGGCGGGGGTGTTGGGTCCGCAGTAGAAGGCAACGAGTCTTCTTGCTGTTCAACTTTCGCGCCATTTTCGACAGGGTTGACAGGACTCCCTGTATCTCTCTGGTCAATAATTTGAAAATCGCGAGAAGAGTCACAGACCCTGCGAGGGAATAGCGGAGAGGTTTTTTGCCCCAGGCCCATCTGCAGAGGAAGGGGAGGGGAGTAAATGTTGAGTAGAGATAATCATTGCCTGGGTCTAATTTATGGTGAAGGATATCAAACAGAGACTCGTGTGTCGCGACTTACAACATGATCGGCCTGGTTCTCGACTATCTCTTCCGTGACGTCGGTACTCAACATTGGTCGGAGACCGACGCGCTTTCGGTCAAACTCAATTACACGGGGCTCAAATACACACTGAGGTTGGGGTCAGCATGCGACAGGGTATGATCGCGCATACAGACCATGGGAGCGAGGATGATCTCATCGTAGGCGCGAAGACCATAGTTCTCTGTCGGATGACCGTACCTTCGCGCTACAAAATCGTATAAATTCAAGGCCACGTCGCTCTGCCGTAAGGCATTTATTAAACGCCCGACAAAATCAATTAATGAACATACCTCCGCTAATGTGCATAACCGGGACTTGAGATCTTCCATTACTAACCAATCATGCCAGCGGGCCAGATTGATTTCTCGGTAGGGGAAATTTATTCTCTCAAGCAAAACATACAGGAACTCCGTTATGTCGTTTCCGCCGATGTTTAGTGACATCCTTGAGTACAGTGAGAAGAGACCACCGGTGATGCAGATGCACAATACCTGGAGTCAGAGATAACCAGGCCTTCATCAACGCATGCGACACTAGTTTTGACAGCTCCAATATCAACGACACATGCATTACTTATCCCAGCTCCATATGCTGCCGCGAGCGATTCCTTGAGTGGACCCCAGTCAACTCACGGAAACTGGCAGGTAACACTGATAAGGAATCTCGACTGACCTGTTGTACACAAATTTGCTTGAATCCTAACGATACCAAGAGGACATTGACGAGTTCTCGGACGTAAACCCGGTCGTAGAAATCCGGAATGACCAACATGACGGAGTAATTCTACGGATGTCAAAGAACATCAAGTAATGTTTAGGTTCCGACGACGACCATCCACCGACCTTGATGTCACGACGTTTGATGTCTAGTATCTCCTCGAGGACATTGCTGATTATGGTCTCAATGTCATCCAGTATCATCTGAAAAGAAGGATAATCCCTGCTGTTGAAGTTCTGACCATGAATTGGCCATCGGACAATGTAATTCAATGCGTGAGGGTCCGATATCCGCAAGGCCTAAATCAAGAGAAGGTCACTGCAAGCGTGACGGTGGCAAACAAAGAAGGTACCTTTTCCCCAACCAAATAGTCATCAGACGAGGGCTCATGAATCCAATCAACCCGCGAGTAATCATTATACTCAGGGATGATTTCTGGTTTGAATTTTTCATTGAATGTAGAAGCGATGCTCGTTGCGTTCGGCGTAACACGAAGCTTGTAGAATCGCATCCTTTCTCGAAGCGAAACCGTGATTGAAGCCAGTTTAACTTCGAACTAGGGAGGTTGAGCGTGTTTGAAACGATATAGGATACTTGTTGCTTACAGGATCGTCAGACGGTGGTGCAACTGCGTACTCGTCTGCATCGGAAGCCGCAGATGGTAAGCCGCGTCCTTTACGCGGACGCGCGATATTCTCAATGTACTCGGGCTCTGGAACGGATCCCTTGTATTTTCTCGCAATGACGTTCGGAACAGAAATAGGTGTGACGTCGGAAGCCTTGCCGATTCGGAGGTATCTCGAGCCCGGATGGATAACCACGACTTGTGAACCGCGTCTGTACTAGTTGTTCAGAGTTTATCACGGAATACTGACATAAGTAGCATCGCAAATGAATGCTTACCTTTGGTCTGGGGGCGTAGGCGTATCATCTTCAGCCGCCATTTTCTGTTTCCGAGCAGCATTTCTAGCCCAGATACTTTGTGATTCTGACTTGAGATACGTTGTACCCATGTGCTTGGGATTGGGCCTGAGCATATTCGTCAGTTCCGTCTTGCAAAAAACATACCCAACATACGCTAGAGGTACATGCATCGAGGTGTACCGCATGCCAAAGTCATCTTTCTTCGGGTTTGGGATCCCTCGCGGCATGATGATCTGGTATGGCGGTAGCAGTGACAGGTAAAGTGATCACGGACTTTGGCCGCGGCTGCCAACTCCGTCCGAGTTCCCAGCCTCAAGGTCGATTCTCATTATGGTCAACATCGCGTACATCTTGGTCCACTCAACCGTCCAGCTCGATGTACCATCTTTTGCCAGCTTCCACTCGAGCGGACTCTAAAGGTTTAACCATTGCTCGTACGTCCTTTGTCTGCCACCGTCCTTGTCGAGACCCGTCCTAACCTTGGCTAGTAT
>JBBPPY010000420.1:0-22996 GCA_038092195.1 Leccinum barrowsii
ATCTCTTGGGTTCCTTTCGTTCACTTTGGTAGATGACCCTTTGGTCTCGGGCTCGAAGACGACTGTTTCAGCATGAATTTTCTCCCCCCCCCCCTATGCTACTCTTTACTTGTACGAACTAGTTTACCAAACGAGCATGTTTATCCAGACCAAAATGAAGTGGAACGGGCGCAGAGACATGCAAGTGTGAAGGAGGAATGGTAATCAAATTTCGCGACATACAGCGGGAGAAGAATAGAAAAAGGAGACGAGAGAACATGGAAATGTCTCCTTGAGCTATTATATCATTCGCAGTGGTACAGTGAAAGTCTTGGAGTCTGAAGCGTCCGTGGTGATGCTGAGCTGTAACATCGAAATTTTGGACAAGTCTCGATCTTCATATGATCATGTCGTTTGAATGTGGCAAAGTGTTGCGATTTCTCTCGCATTGATCATTCTCTACAATGCATGGAACCGCAACCCTGCGAAACAACCACCATCTAGTGCGATGTGAATCCTGAATCAAATGAGTCGTCTGGGTCGAGTCTTCATCGCAGCTGCCTAAGAGCCTCTTTTACCGTACTTCGTTCGCTCAAAAGGGCAAGAATCTGCCATCGTTGGTCTCGAACCTCCCTATCTTTCAAAAGGATGACATCTTCGTCGTCCATTGCCTCGTTTTCACCTATTGCTAGCCTCATGGCTGCTGCGGAGTGGTTTGGAAGTACAGCAGGGGAGAGTGTGAAAAGCGAATCGAAGGAAGATGCAGTCAGGACCCGGTTGTTTGAGCGCGAGGCGGAAGGGCTGATGGATGCTATCGCATGGGAAGTAGAAGTGAGAGAGAGGGCGTGGGTGATAAGCTGTTTAAGCTTCGCCTAACGTGGTGTCAGTGACATCAAGTTGTTGAACGCGATGAAAGTATACCTCAAAAGCAAGCATCATTAGCGATGCTACAGCGCGAGACGGCGCGCCTAAATTGTGCTGGGCGGATATGAGGTTCATCCTGTCGGAGACATGTTGCAAAGTCGGAGCCCTGGATATAGACGCAAGATGAAGTGGCAGACGACTGCCTGGGGGGTCTGTAGTACAAGGAGTTAATTGGAAACGAAGAAGGTCGTCGGATGGAACCAAACTCACCACCACGTTCTAAGAGAAGGACTACGCCTCTGTCGCGTGCAATCTCATCCGTGTCTTTGCGTGGACGTGGCCGTTCTAGGGCACTCGACTGTGAAGGTAGGTTGCATATCCTGTCTCGTTCGCGTCTGCCCAGCGACACAGTCCATCGCTTGAGTCTGCTCGATCGTAATGTTCCGTCTAAATCGTCGGGCCCTTGGTAAGGGAGAACCCTGCGCCGTTTGCGAGGGGGTTGCTTTGGGGCATCTGGAGGCGGCGTGGGGGGTCTTCGGTGAACTGTGAAGTCAAAGAGAGAGATTATCAAGGAGTTGTGCAGCTGGACTGCGATGAGCGTGAGTGAACGCTATCGACGCGAGGAATGTGACAGACCTAAGTTTGGCGCGTCGAGTGCATGGCGAACGGAATCCTCGAATTCCTGCCTTGATATTTTTGCAGACACGAACTGGCTGAGCGCAGAAAAGTAACCTGTAGCTTTTGGACCCAAAGCGACGTTGAGCTGGTTCTTGATCGTAGACGTGGACGATAGAGACATGGCGGAGAAGCCGTGGGAAAGTCTGATCTGAGCGAGCCGCTCGAATGCCCCGGCGATGGCTGAGCTTGTTCTTTAAGCAACCACCACCTCGTCCACCTCGTCGATGTCTGTATGGATCGCCCGGTGACATCAAAGTCGCGGGGAATATGTCGCTATTACTCTACACCTAGGGGTTGCTTTGCTGGAGACAACTGCAGATTTCTCCATGGCGCAGACGAGAAGCTCACACCGTATGACAAGGCAAAGGTGTGCACATACTATGCCAGGGGTGCGTTCGACGTCTATACTATCCATCCTGCCACATAACACGACACCAGGGCGTTGTACTCGCGGAGATCATTGTTGGTTTCGGCATGTCCTTCCCATGGTATCCCCGGACGATGAAAGGATCCAATTTAACGCGGAAACATGCTGCATCTGCCTGGAAAAACCTACCACATATGGCTTACTGAGTGAGTCACCCTCGCGTGTTCACTGCACAAGTGATACTGAACAGTGCGCAGCGGACTGCAGCCATGTCTTCTGTCTCGAGGTCAGTTTGATAATGTGTTGTTGTCCGTCTGGTGATCCTTAACGCGTGGCCAGTGTATTCGTCAGTGGCGTGCTCCGGCAGGCAAATCGCCCGATGTAGTCTCTTCGGGCACTATCAAATGTTGTCCCCTCTGCCGCACGCCTTCTCGTTTCGTCACACCGTCTGAGCATTTCTTTCAAAGCGGCACTCCTCGCAAGAAGGAAACAATTGATGCATATAAAGCCAGCATGGCCAGGGTACCTTGCAAGTGAGTCAACGATCTCCCCCGTTGCTGTCCTCCAACCCCGATTTTCTAGGTACTTTGATGAGACATTGCGTCGTGGGAAGCCATGTTGTCCGTTTGGAATAGACTGTTTCTACAAGCACACCAATCCTGATGGTACCCCTCATGTATTCCGCCACGGCGCAAAGCACTCCATGAACGTGGGTTTTCATATCCTGATCATGTACATCGGCGATGATCAATCCCATCCTCGTAGATCTTCCGGAGACATCGCCTTAGAGGCACTCTTCCCCCTACCCGCTTTGATTACGACGATCCCATCGAATTCTTGCAACACATCTTTGAAAATCCAATCACAAATCTTCATGCTACACTCGACGTCATACGAGCTAGCCTCCCGGCATTCATGGAGAGGTTTACAGCAAATAATACAACTGGGAGTAACGATTCAAGTGAGAATGAGGATCTCGTGGATGATTCTATCGACCCTCTCGAGATACTGGTACGTAGACTATTCCTCCCTCCCCCACTTTGTCACGAAACGCCTTGTAGTTGTAGCTCTAACCTTTCCGTTTATTCCCATGCCATGCAACGCGCCTATTCTGACCGTAGGAAGACAATTTGGTACTGTACGACGAAGCGGCAACTCTCCACAACAGTGCTGGGCGAGACAGTCCGCAACTTCCGCCAGGAGAGCCACTCCCCGAACGGGCGCCATCACCAGAGCGAACGCCGCTTTCACCGGAAACCACCGCTGCCCCTCAACCTACCGCCGCGTCACCCAGTCATTCACAGCCGCCCCAGCCCCAACCTTCACGTCTCTCATCGCGGTTCAGCACAATGATGAGTAATCATAGTCGACAAACGTTCATCATTGATATTTCGGATGATGAAGAAGATGAGGAGGAGGAAGAAGACGAAGAAGGGTCCGTCCAGCATGCATCTGATGCTGATCCCAATAGTTCCATCGAATCATCTGATTCCTCCCCCTTGGCAAATCCGCCTGTCAATCGATCGTCAGTGGAGGAGCAACAGCCAGCTTTTCTTCAGTCTATTGGGAGTCGCCATGCGGACGCATCACATGGCCCTCCTCAATGTGAACATGATGTAGACCCACCTTTTGTGACGGATGGTCGTGGTCGTGTTGTTTGGAGCAGCACTCGAAACGGGTCCGGTCGGGGTGCAGGAACCGATGGCCGAGCATCACGACACTCTCGAACCGCATCAGGTGCCAGAATCGGATGTCCATCGCCCAGCTCGACTCTCCTTGTCGCAAGCCCTCGTGGGCACGCATGGGGTGGACAGGAGTCTCAAGCCATAGATGGCAAAGTAGGTGGAGGGGAAGAGATCAGTGGCATGAACTGATTTGTATGGGAATAACGGAAAGCGTGCTTCTGCATTGTAACTATAATATATCACAGTCAACGTTTGAAACAACACATCGATCCTGGGTCCAGGTCTGCCCAAGTAATGACTCGGAATCGTCTATCGACGCAAGCGGCTTGCCTCTTTTGGTCGCAGTCTACGTCCCAATATCCAAAGCCGACAACGCATGAATGCATGACTACTCAACATCCACCGTACTAATGCTTTCCATCCACTCACTCAACGACGTCTCTGTCCGAATCTGCACCTTTATGAAACTGTCCGTCGCGACGCGTTTGTACTACCGAACGGCAACCTCAGGCGAACGACGAGCCGAAGAGCGCACATCTCTAGATCAAACTGAGAAATATCGCCCGAAAAATCCTGATCGACAAGGGGACTAATCCACGGATGGACGAGGACTAAGCCGTGCATTCCTATCAAGTTGTCCCTGGTCTCAATGTGCAACTCTCCAAGAATCCTCGATGTCGCATGATAAACGGGATGGTCGATATCAGCATCATGTTCCGAGCAGCAGGCGAGGTTGGTAAAGGGGAAAACGAGACCATGAAGTTTCACTCGACTGGAGACAATCGATAGTGATGGGAGATCATCTATGAGAGCTATTCATACAACCTAACAATTGGCGAGGGATCGGGAAATGATGATTACAGTGCCGCGATTATCCTATCCATCTCGTTAGTTTCTCGGTCGTGGGATATGAGGGGGTTCGATTCGGTCGTAGACAGTGAGGTCTGCAAGGAGGTAGCCTTTGGTAGTTCTACATGAGTTTCCGGTCCAAGAGAGAAGTTAGACTGGTGACCGAGAGAAGTGTGACATTCGGATGTGAAAGAGTGAGGTCGTGCTTGCTTTTGACGCTCGACAGATGGCCTTCAATTGCTCCGTGAAAGGTGGTCACCGTTGGAGATGTGGATCCGCAACGATCGATGAAGCATTGTATATAAGATGAGTACCGCACTGTTTTCAAATTAGCCGACCTGGTAGGCCAAGCTGGAAGGAGTTTGACGCGTTGTTCAATCAGCAAATCATGTGGACGATTTATTGATACCGTTCGAAGACGATTTGGTGGGCGTAACTCGTACGTTGCCCTGTGTCTTCAGGCAGGTCGTCATTATCCATGTGCGAGGGAACCAAAGGCACAAGATCGGGCAGAGGTTTCTGGCAAGTCGTCGTATGCGTGACTGTCGGCTGCGGGTCTGTGAAATCGAATTCAATCGCAGGACGAAGATTCGCTCACATGGATGATAACAGAGATACGATTGCAAGCTGATATGCCGAGCTGAAGGACTTCCTCCAGTTCCGATGACAAGACAGACATCCTAGCTGGGATGGCAGCAAATTGGACGAAAAGTTGGACGAAAGCAGTTTGCATGGCCAGCATGAAATGACTGCGGGGTTTATCAGGGCTCAGTCCAAGTTGCAGAGAAAGAACTCACTGGCCCTATGCGTTTTCGAGGCGCTCTCCCGCATCTGTTCAGTCTGAGTCAATGGGTGGAATAGTACAAGACTTGACATCTAGAACAAGCGGTTAATCTCTCCCTCGGAAAGGAAACGTATGGTTCCTCTGGTACATGGCTCCAGGAATCCCTGAGCGCCTTCTGACTGTGCATAAGAACAAGCCGTGTACTCGTTGGTGTGCTGCAGACCGACAAAAAAAATGACGCGCGTAGAAGATCTACGCGTTAATGTTTAACTCGCATAGCCGAGTACCGTAGCGCCTGATTTCGGACACATGCTTGAAGAAGGTTGATTTTAGCACTTGTGATACAGTCTTCCGAGCGTTCGGAGCTCATCCGGACGCGAACATACTCTCGGGTCCTTGAGAATCACGTCGATATTTTTGTGATGAGCGTGAGGGACAGTCGTGATGCGCGTGATGGAGGTATTGTTTTGTGGTAGACATGGTCGCGTCGAGGTTTTCCACGGTAGAGCAACAACGTCCGACGTCCATGTCTGACCGGAGAGCAGAAATCGAGGCCAAACGCACAAGATTCGCAGAGCTGCGAAAGGCCAGGGCGGACATCCGACAGACAACGCGCCGAGACGGACTCGAGACGGCAGTGACTCGGGTTTGTAATGCAATCTTCCCCACAACGATGAAATTGAATTCACAACTCTAACCACTACTACCATGCACTCCACTAGCAGTAAGCATGCTACTTCTCCTCCATCTCCTCATTCTCGCCCATCAAAACGCACAAGACAACACGTTTCTGAAAGTGAGGAGGGCTTGGACTCAGGGGCGCCAGGGGGATCAGAGGACGCCGAGCATGGGATTCCCCGTAAAGACACCATCAGTGACACCGCAACATCATCTTCCATGTCCGCCTCGCAGAGCCTTACGTTCGACGCCTCTGAAGTGGAGAACGCCATCGAAGACGATTTACCGGGTGATCCTAGTGATCCAGGTTCTTGGAGTTCAGCTCAATTGCGCTGCCTCCTCGCGGGGTTTGTTGAAGGTTCAAAGGGTGCTTTGGACAAAAAGTATAGTGTAAATAAAGCTGCCCAGGGAATGCTCGAGACCCACCCAGAGTTACGAGATATCCTCGTGAATGCTTGGAACAAAAAAGACTACGATCGTGTTATAAGCCTTGGTATGTCCCCCGTCGTCATCTATAGTGAAGCTCATGATCCACTGCGCAGAAATCCTCCGCCCTGAATCCACCCTCACCCCGAATTCTTCTGGCCTCACTGAAGATGAAAGAGAGCAGTTACCATCTGGGTTCAATGTACCTTATCAAGGAATTGCGGTCGACGCTTTCTATGAATATCTCGAGCTGAGCCATCGTTACTATCTGGATGAGGACCGCAAATATTATGCCAAATTTTGCTCTGTCGTACAGAGCTCAGGCACGGGGAAGACGCGTACTATCTTAGAGGTATCTTATCTTTACATTTAACTTTATAATTGAATGCTTAATTGTTGCCTATAGCTTGCCGGAAAGGGTGTCTTGCTGTTATACATGAACCTCCGACCAAAGGCGGATAACTCTGGATCTCCTGATCGCGACGACACGCCCGCGTCAATCCTGACTGGAGATTGCAAATCAAAGAACGAATATTTTATCCGATGCTGTGCCTTCTTTTCCGCCATCTTCAAGCTCATTCGAGACGACCTATTGGCCCGACTCCCAACTGATAAGGGTGCAGCGGTCGAGAACTGGAACAAGGATATGTGGTTTAAAACATCATACCGTGACAGTTTTTTTGAACGCTTGCAGAGCACATACGACCGGGTAGGCCGTGAAATCTTTACCAAATGTCAGTTTCTTAATTTCGTTGGCAGATCAGGAATGGATTTGTGCTCAAGAAATGTCAGTGAGTAAGAAATCACCAATTTTCTATGCTGATCATGTGCTCCGATTGCGTTCCCAGATGCCGATAAGAAGTCTGGTCACTCAAACACCAATGGCAACGCCAACATGGAACTAGAAGAGTATTACAAGGAATTGACCAAAGTCTTAGCCTCTGCCTTTCCCAATACGGGCATTCATCAGCCCAAGTTGGTCATTGCCCTTGATGAAGCTCATTCACTTCATGAGGAGGTAGGCTTCAGTCGTTCGACAGTACTTTTCCGGGTCATCAAAGCATATTCCGCACCGCGCTCCTCACACGCAGTGTGGGTGGTATTTGCATCGACAACGTCGAAAGTCGCTGATTTCGCGTCCCCACAAACTTTGTGTAGGTGCCCACCCCACTTCTTTGCCATTTTTTTCTAATGACTCCGGCAGTCAACTCTGCTAGAGTGTCGATCCAGGGTGAATTAATATTCCCGCCATTTTGCCAGTTGGGATGGGATCAACATGCCCCGAGCCTCAAGGATGTTCTGCCGACTGAGGTTGCGAAAGTAAATAATATCCTGCGATACGGTCGCCCTCTGTGGGTCTCGTACACATTATTTGCGTGTAGGGTACTAACTGCTGGCTGATAGATGGGGAACGATGTTGCCCAACTTTGAAGCAACGTTTGATCTTGCCTCAAACAAGCTGATTGGGAAGCCACTATATGAAGCATCAAATGATCAAGTTGCGCTTGTGGTCCTAGCGCAGCGATTCGGTCTCGACGTTTGCTTTGGTCACCGGGAAGCTGCTCGCTTTGTCAGCTCTACTGTGGCCAACCACATGCGAGTTATTGTTACAACAACCGAAGATTGCCTCTGGAGCTACACCACCTACCCATCAGAACCCATCTTGTCATGTGCCGCTGCGATTTTGATGCATAAAACCACAAACTCGCTGGAAGATACACTACGTACCTTGAAATGTAAGGTGGACAACGGAATGATCGATGTCGGGCAATGCGGCGAGCTGGTCAGCCGGTTGATCTGGTTGCTTGGCAAAGATTCTTACGTGATGTGCTACCTGAACCTCGACACACAGAGATTCACAGGCAGTGGGGATGATACTGAGCTGGTTCACTGCCGCATGATCCCTGTGATCGAGTTCATCGAGTTTGTGTTTGGCGATGATTTCTGGGGAAAAGTCAAGGATGACGCTGGCTCCGATGCCAAGGAAGCATTTCAGGATGCCTACTTAAATTTTTCGCATTGGGTTTCGATGGAGTCCTATGTTCGACAAGACGAGTCGGAGGATCAATTGGAGTAAGTCATATGCTTTCAGATCTCTGTTCCATCGCTGATGTCATATGCAGCCTGAATGAATGGACGATGCGACACTGGCACCGAACATGTGCTGTTCAGTGTTGCCATAGTCAGCCGGCTATCAATAAAGTCATTCCCATCTATTTCAAGTCAGCGGACCCCAAAGGTGTAAATCGCATGTCGCAAATCCTGATATCCGACAAGGCTCGCACTTCCAAGCAGCGCGATGCGCTGAGCGAGATTCAGAGGAGTGACCCGACCATCGGCGGACCAGAAGATCCGAATGCTCTCCCTTACATTGCGATCGTAGCTGACCTTCGTCTGGAGGAAACGGGACTGGAATCAGTGACCTTCCCTACCCGGGCTTCTCCACGAACGACAAACAACTCATGGTGCCTTCGTATCCGCGCGTGTGGACTCGGCGAGAAGTCTTATCCGTTCTTTAAACACTGCCCCAATGTGCTCGAAGTCTTGAAGAGCCTGCTTGAACGGGAGATGACACCACCGAAATCGAACCAACCACGTGCGGCGTACTTGCAGGATCAGGTGAAATACGGGAACTCTGGTGAAGGACGACACATGGAATGGGAACGAGGCAGCATTCTACTTGAGTCGTTACCGCGCGAATGGTTGGAGAGATGACGGTGTGCTTTTGCGGGATGGATGTGTGGCGCACAGCAGTGGTTTCAATACTTCGATTTCTCGCCGCATCAGATATCCCTGTTCGTCTGTATAATGATGTTGAAGTGTATGATACGTTACAAGTGTCCTTAGTACGAAACCACTACCAATGGTTTTTGAACGTGTCAAACACGATCATGGGCGTCTTGGGCTTTCTACCTAAAAACAAGTGTGTTTGAACTTTGTGGACTCAGCTGCATGCAGTGCTACAACGCACCAACTTCATATCGCGCTCGCCTGCGCTACATCGCACCTCACACATTCTTTTGATCAAGGAGTATTAGACAACTAAGTACATTCTGAATTATGCCCTGAGTCATCCGGGATTGTAGGGACAGGACTCACGATGCGATGCAGGCACTGTTACATACGTCCATCATCCACTTCACTCGCTCAGCGACTCCAAAGAATCAAGTTTCCCATCGCTGCGACCGCTCGAGCATCACCATCTATCTCGCCAGCTTCTCTACGTCTTCTCGCCGTGTCTCATAGACTCCTCGTCACGGATAAGGCTTTTTGCCCCAACGAAGAAATGTAAGACCGTTGTCTAGGGGTAAAATCTGAAGAAAGAAAGAAAAAAAAGGCAAAGCTAAGACAGACGAGTCATCGAGCGTCCAAAACCGTCAACCTCCGGGTAGCAGAGGACGTCCGTGATTTCCACCCGAAGTTTTCAATTGATCACGAGGGTGACTTCATAGCCACGCGTGTCGAGAACTACGATGCAAAAGCTCCTCAACAATGGGCACCGCTCGAGAGCCTGTTCCAATCTGCCTAGGGTGATTTCACAGGAATGCCATCCAAGCGTATGGTTGATTACAGAGCAGTCGGATGCTAGTTCCAGTATCATCGTCTTTCAGTTCCACGATACGATCGAGGTCTATGAGTATGATGGTCAGATTCAGCAGCGCGAAATGAAGAACGTCCTTGAGGACAAGTATCGTACCCTCCGCATTCCGAGGATCCGGGGCATCGGAATAGGCCACGACGAAAACGTTCATGCCGGGCTTACGAGTGCAGGTCGTTTGGAGTGCCACTCCTAATGGTCCCATAGAGAGATATACCGGCACGATACACGTTGATTCTCCAAACCGCTGGGAGAGTCGTATGTGAATAAAGAACTTGGAAACGGGGACGACCGATCTCGTATACAAGATCATGTCGCCCAGCGCAGGAAACACGAAGAGGTTTCGATTTGGCCGACCAATATTCATCATCTAGCTAGCGTAAACGAAAGACTGTTCAAGTGAGGTATGCGGGTGAGATTAAACGAGTTTGTCGACGTCCAACTTTTTCGTCGTAGGAATGACAATGAAGCGAGGAAAATGTCGTCCTCCATCGAGATACGTGCTTATATCCTTGTGATGGGACAGAGGTGGCTGATAAGTCGTCGTATGCGTAACTGTCGGCTGCGAGTCTGTGAAATTGAATTCAATCGCAGGACGAAGATTCGCTCACATGGATGACAACAAAGATACGATTGCACACTGATATGCCGAGCTGAAGGACTTCCTCCAGTTCCGATGACAAGACAGACATCCTAGATGGGATGACAGCAAATAGGACGATAAGTTGGACGAAAGCAACCGTTTGCATGGCCAGCGTGAAATGACTAGGGGTTCATCAGGGCTCAGTTCAAGTTGCAGAGAAAAAACTCACTGGCCCTATGCGTTTTCGAGGCGCTCCCGCATCTGTTCAGTCTGAGTCACTGGGTGGAATATACAAGACTTGGCATCTAGAACAAGCGGTCAATCTCTCCCTCAGAAAGGAGACGTATGGTTCCTCAGGTACATGGTTCCAGGAACACCTCAGCGCCTTCTGACGCATAAGAACAAGCCGTGTACTCGTTGGTGTGCTGCAGACCGACAAATGACGCGCGTAGAAGATCTACGCGTTCCGGGATGTTCAACTCGCATGCTTGAAGAAAGTTGATTTTTGCACTTGTAATACAGTCTTTCGAGTGCTCGGAGCTCGTCCGAACGCGAACATACTCTCGGGTCCTTGAGAATCGCGTCGATATCTTTGTGATGGGCGTGCGGGAAGGGACAATCGTGATGGAGGTATTGTTTTGTGGTGGACATGGTCGCTTCGAGGTTTTCCACGGTAGAGCAACAACGTCCATCATGTCTGACCGGAGAGCAGAAATCGAGGCCAAGCGCTCAAGACTCGCAGAGCTGCGAAAGGCCAGGGCGGACAGACAACGCGCCGAGACGGAGAGACGCCAGTCCGAGGTAACAGTCCACTCCATATCTCCGTCCTTGCCACTCTCGCCAACGTCATTACTAGGCTGTAGGCACATCCAGCGCTGCGCGTCGTGATATCGATGACCTCGTCAACACCCTCGTCGGGGCGGGCAGAGGTGGTTTCGATAGTACTGGAGACGTGACACCCGCGTCTTCCTTGCCCGGCACGCCGCCTCGTCAATCTGCACTCCTCCAATCAGCCTCGGCTTTATCGCCGTCTGGCCGCATCAGTCGACATAGCGATGTGGGCTCGGATCGGCTCAATATGAGCACGACTATGGTGGCGTCTGTCAACTCGGGGACGGACCACGTCGTAGAGAGGTATGTCGGTCGTCGGTTTCTTCTTTTTTTGTCCTTTGACGGGTAGGCTTTGGCTCACATTAGGACTCTGACACCGCGGTACATAGATCTCATCGACGTGGAGCAGGAGCTCTTTGAGTTACCGCAGCGCGTACGTCTCCAGCCCTCGGTTTGCACCTTCGCGATCTCTCATGACTGAGCGTACAGGAACGAGTGATCTATAACAAGGAAGTTCAAACTTCCGCCATTGAGCCCGAAACGCCTCCCATCTCGGAAGAAGACATCCGGCAACAGATACTACGTGAACGCGAACGTGAGCTGGAAGCGGATCGCATCGCTCGGGAAAAGGAGCTAGAAGAAGAGAGCGTACAACTGGAGAAAGAGATAGAGCAAGAAATCCGAGGTTGGGTGCGCGCGTTCGAGCGACACGACTGTTTACTCACTCGGAATCTTTTTTTGTCAGACCTGACGGAGGAGGAACGCGCAAGTATCGTGACTGCACCCGAGTTCCTCGATTTCGTCGAGCAGTCGTCAAAGATCGTCCAGCGAGCACTGAACGACGGGTATGATTACATTCGTGATTACACTGTCGGCACGGAAACGAATGGGTAAGCGCGCAACCTTCCGGGGTTCCAGGGGAGTGACCATCGCCTTGTAGCGATGATTCGGAAGGCAAACGAGTCAAGCGCATCTGCGCATTCTACGACGAACGCTATGGGAAGAACCGTTCCATAACAGATGTCGACTGGTCACCCAAGGTCAAAAATTTCGTGCGAGCGTCGAGTCCCGCTTCTGACTTGATTACAGTATCCCGAGCTCAGTGTGGCATCGTACAACAAGAACCCGGCTGCGCTAAACGAGCCTGATGGCATTGTAGCGGTCTGGAACCTGCATCTGCTCGAGAGACCAGAGTTTGTGTTTCATTCACAGGTTAGCAAACCTTCATGTGCCTGCCGCTGCGCTGATGCGTGTCTCGTCGGCGACAGTCGGATGTTTTATCGGTCACGTTTTCGCCTTTTCATTCCAACCTTGTGTTTGGTGGCACATACTCTGGGCAAATTTTACTCTGGGACACGCGATCGAAGCATTTGCCGGTGCTGAAGACGCCGTTGTCCGCCGCTGGACATACTCACCCGGTCTATGCCATGCAGATGGTTGGCACACAGAATGCACACAATCTTATCACGAGCAGTACGGATGGTACCGTGTGCTCGTGGCTCGTGGACATGCTTGCGCAACCCCAGGTAACTGTGTTCAAATTGTGTTGTGCAGAACGGACGGGTGACGGTTCATATTTAGGAAACGCTGGAGCTGATTCACGCTGGACATAACAAAACGGCGGAGGTTGCGATTACAGCACTGGACTTTCCTGACAACGAGACGACGACGTTTTGGGTGGGTACTGAAGAGGGGAACGTGTACCAGGCAAACCGGTATGATCGGGCCGGTGCCAAGGCAGGGCTGAATCAGTACGACATTTACAAGGGGCACGCTGGGCCTATCATGGGACTTCATTTCCACCCGTTGGTGGGCCCAGTTGACTTTTCTGATCTGTTCTTGACGGCCAGTGTGGACTGGACGGTGAAGCTGTGGCGCGCCAAGAGCCTTGCGAAGCCGTCAACGGCGGCACATGCGATTGCACCGATATACTCGTTCGACGAGGCGGACGACTATGTCTACGATGTCAAGTGGCATCCCACGCACCCGGCTCTGTTTGGAACGGTGGACGGATCAGGTAATTTTGACCTATGGAATCTAAATACAGACACGGAGGTGCGTTGTGGTCGCAAGGTGGGGTGACATTCGGAACTGAGTGGGTATGATGTGAACAGGTGCCTGTTGTCTCCACCAACGTGGGGTCTGGGCGGGCGATCAACAAGATAGAGTGGGATCGAAAGGATGGGCGACGGGCGGCGCTTGGGGGGAGTGATGGGAGGTTGTACGTGTATGATATTGGGGACATGGCGCTGCCGAGGGAGTCTGAGTGGACGGACCTGCAGAAGATTGTTGGGGGACTCGCGGGAGTGGGACAAGCGAATGGGGCAGGAGCTGATCTAGCGATTGGAATTACGGCCGGTCGATGATTCCGTTGGATGATTCCGTTGCGGA
Source organism: Leccinum barrowsii (assembly GCA_038092195.1). NCBI lineage: Eukaryota > Fungi > Basidiomycota > Agaricomycetes > Boletales > Boletaceae > Leccinum > Leccinum barrowsii. The sequence goes on from JBBPPY010000420.1 coordinate 13,714, forward strand.
GCGCCGTCGAGGAGGAGTCGACGTTCCGCTTAACTTTTTAGCTCTCTTTTGTGACAGTACTAGTATGTCCGTATTCCTTAAATCAGCCTCTTTCGCTCTCCTCCGTCCCGTCGCTCGTCTACACCGCGCATTCTCTACAACAATGTCCAACAACAAGTTCGTGCAGGACCCGCACAAGTAAGTACATTCAGAGGTATACGCTAACCTCGCTCATTTTTCAAGGTTGCTCCTGTAAGTTTTTCTCCATCCGGTCTCCCCTCTCCTCAACCCTTTTTGAAGCATACCCGGCCCGATTGAAGTCACGGACGAGGTCCTCTACGCAAATGCACATCCCTCCATGTCCCACATGTCCCCCGACTTTGCCTCCGCCTTCGGCGACTGTCTCCGCATGACAAGGTCCCCTTTCTTTCATCTGTACACGCTCCTGCCTATTCATGCCCCGGTCATATCAGGGACATATTGTACTCAAAGGATGCACAACCTTTCTTGATCGCCGGATCCGGAACCTTGGGCTGGGATCAGGTTCGCGTTCCGCCCATGAGCCCGTTTTAGTCCCGCGTTTGACTTCGTCCCAAAGGTGTCTGCTAACCTCGTCGAGCCCGACGAGAACGTCCTCGTCCTGAACTGCGGCTACTTTGCCGAAGGTTTCTACGACTGGTTGGCATACCCACGTTCACTCGAGAGGCATGAATGACCCCGTGTCCTCAGCTTGCAGACATACGGGGCCAAGGTCGACCAGCTCAAGGCTCAAGTCGGCGGGTCCGTCCATCTGTCGGACATCGAGACTGCTCTCAAGCAGAAAACATACAAGCTCATCACCGTCACGCACGTAGATACGTCGACAGGTGCGTCGTCTCGTCGTCTGTGTCCCGACGCGGTTGACATGAATCACAGCCGTCCTCTCCGACATCAAGGCTGTCGCTGAACTCGTTCGCCGCGTGTCGCCAGACACACTGGTAAGTGTCACCTGTCGTTCCTCCTAGGCAACGCATCCATCATCTTATCACCCCCAGGTTGCGGTTGATGCCGTCTGTTCCGTTGCAAGCGAGGAGATTCAGATGGACACATGGGGCATCGACGCCGTCATAACAGCCAGCCAAAAGGGTCTTGGCACACCGCCCGGTCTCAGCATAGTCGTGGTCAGCCAAAAGGCTCTCAAAGTACGACGATCCTCACGCGTCTCCATCCCCTTCTAAGTCGATCCCCGTATAGGTTTTTGAGAATAGATCAACACCCGTGAGGGCATACTATGCCAGCTGGAAAAAGTTAGTACATCGATCTCCCTCGTCTTTATCTCATCTCTCTCGACCGTCATCCTAGGTGGCTCCCTATCATGAAAGCATACGAGCGCAACGCTGCTGCATACTTTGCTACCCCTCCTGTCAACCTCATATACGCCTACCGTGCCTCACTCATTCAGATCACTCAAGGTCCTGTATCCCTTCAACAGCGATTCCAGGCACACAAAGCTGCCAGCCGACGCTTCAAGGAATTCGCTGAGGGCCTTGGATTTAAGAATGTTCCTCTGTCCCCCGAGGTCTCAGCCAATGGCATGTCCGCAGTAAGTCGCCTTTCTCCGCCGCTTTAACCGCCTCTAACCGCGCATCGCTTGAATAGTTCTACTTCCCTGACGGAATCGTTGCCAACGACATCGTGCCTGGTCTTTTGAAAAAGGACGTCGTAGTTGCTGGTGGCATACATTCTCTTATCAAAGGTTCGTCGAGAGCGATCGGGCCTTTTCTATTCCTTGTTGACCCTGTTATCTTTGTCCAGACAAGTATTTCCGTGTAGGGTATGTCCACTGTGTCCTCGGCTTTCCCACACGGTGCACTGATCACGGTTGACTTTCCTGGACAGGCACATGGGCGTCAGTGTCGTCGATACCGCACGAGGCGATCTTGACAAGGTTTCAAAGGCGTTGGAGGCAACGCTCCGGGAAGCCTTAGCTTCCAAGGCATGATTAGTCGGAAATGGAGGGTTAACTACGTATGACACCTGCTCCGTCGTCGTGATAACAGGTCCCCCCCCGTCCGAGTCGCCGTCCACCTTCTCCGCGATGCGCACGGGCGAGGTTGCTTCCATCCTCCCCTCAAGTTGTGCTGACCACCATTTTCAGATATACTCAGCTATTTGGCAGATGGCACATTCATCTGCGACTCCCGCCACTGACAACAACCGAAATGCTAGCATATCCGTGCTCAGCCGTCGTCAGTGCAATTCCTTGCCAGGCTCCACCCACGGTACAGCTGCTGCGCTGGTTTTTCAAGGTCTCGATTTATGCAAGTCCCCGTGCATCCTCTTGCAATATCCCTCAGCGCCATTATCCTCTTTCTCCGGACCTTTTCTTGTTGTTGCCCTTGGTTGGCGACACGCATGCATGTACGCCCTCGACTCACGACACGCTTAGCAACCCCGTCTTCTCCGACCTCTCCCGCCTTCATCCTCCCCATCACCCTCGGTCTCTTTCACTCTTTCCGTTTCCCTTGCCTCGCAACGCGCACGCCCAGCCTCACTCACCATCACCGTCGCCGTCCCCCTTCTCCGCAATGCGCACAAGCGATGTTGCTTCCTGTCCTCCACTCAGTCGTGCTGACCACCAGTTTCAGATATATTTAGCTATTCGGCAGATAGCATATCCATCTGCGACTCCCATCACTGACAACAACCGAAATGCTAGCCTATCCGTGCTCAATCATCGTTGCAAGTCCTTTCCAGGATCCACCCACGGTACAAGTGCCGCCGTGCTGTACCCGGACCTTCAGAGTTAACCCGTACCCTGCGCGCGAGTACGGGGGTATCATACTCGTCGTCACCCCGAGTCTTCACCCTCGTCCTGGCCCTCGTGTGCAAACACGCACGCAAACACACGGTGTGTTTGCGTCGGCATTTGCATGCGAGGGCAATGTTCATCCTCCTCGTCTCGCCATATCCAGAGCCACCCCCGTCGTCTTGCCGGAGCCCCCTCGTCCTGGTCTCGTCTCCGTCCCCGTCCTGTCGCCCCCGTGTGCAAACGCACTGCGTTTGTGTCGACGTTGGCATGCGAGGTCGTCGTCGTCATCCCGGTCTCGTCCCCGTCCCGATTCTCGTCGTCGTCGCGTCGATGCAGCGGGTGAGGGCGAGGACGAGGCGAGAACGGGCAAGGCGACTCGGGGAGGGTGGGGACAGCGACTGTCGTGCGTTGTTGGTGGAACGTCAGTGCGCGGCGGTCACTGGATGCCATCGTCAGTCAATACGGGGGAAATGGTGATGGTGACGGGATGAGGTGGAGAAAGTTCGTGGCGTCGTGTCGACCTGCGGGCAACCCGCCACGGGGTGCGGGTACGGGTCACCGCTCAGATACTCGGGATATACCTGTCCTGTTGCTCCGAGCATGATGCGAAGTCCGACCTAAGCAAGCTTTGCGCGGACGCCAGGCGGTAGTTCACGAGCAAGTTAGTAATGTACAGACTCTAAGTTAGAAAGGACAGTTCGTGAGGATTCTAGAATTTCGCTCAAACACGTTGAACTTTGTTCGTTTGTTCGTTTGTTGCATCATAAAGTAAGGCCCTCCGGGCCAGGAAAGTCGGAATAGCACACGTGATCCGGACGAAGAACCCCGTTGAATCTGCTTCCATGCTAAGAAAGTAATTCCCACGAATTACACAATGCTTTCAATACGCTACCTTACACTCTCAACCTCGTCCCAGTAACAAACCCCCGGCAGCACTCCCGTCAGATGTTCAGCGTGGCCCGTCTCCGAGTGCGATCCTCGCACTACCGCCCCATCAATGAACTTGCGGCGTCTGTTGCACGGCCATTCTCGACAACTTCTGGTGTTCGGGGTCAGATGCTCGCGTTTCGCATTCTCAGATCTCCAACATGCTCACAATGGATCAATGGCCGGGTAGCTCAGCAATATACACGTCACAACCCTGACATGAGCCTCATCGTTGCGCTTGTCCTATGGTATCACACTACGTGCTAGGATCCCCTCTCGTCGGACTCCTTGCTCACAGAAGATGAGATTGCTATCCGGTTCGTACGGTTCGCCTCTTCATCTCGGGCTTGCACTCACACATTGTATGTAGAGATACCGCTCGATAATATGTCCTACCTCATGTCGAGCTCGCTCGCGTTCTGCATAGGAACAACTTGTACCTCGTATCTTGGAGGGGTGGCGTACAGAACGTGAGTAATCATTCATATTTCCCCCGTTCGCGACGTTTCTCAGGTCGAACCTCTACATGCAGAGCTCAACCATTACATTCTGCCTGAAATAGGGATATCGAGTCTGCTGGGCCTGACTATCAAAGGCTACGGTTGCGCCGGCGTGAGTCGTGTCGCATATCGGATTGTTGCACCCCCCCCCCGTTACAGCATGAATGACTCTATGCAAGTGGCGAGGCGGTATGAATACAATGTCGCTATGGGGTGAGTCTTGGTACTCATTGTCGCATATGCGTTTCCAGATCACATCTGTCTCCCCAATCCCATGTGGCTCCGAGCGCCACGTATCGTCATTCATGCATATGTCCGGTTTCGCAGGACAGTGTTTACTTCAGCATATCATATCACAATTGTAAGGTTCAGTCCATCTCATCCGTTTGTGTCACGTACGTCCCAGGCCCGACTAATGTTATTGACAGAATTTTACACGGGCGTCGACGCGGTCAACTCTTTTCCGCTCAACACGCAACACGCTCGTGGTCTTCGTGTGCGTCTGCTCCCAGATCATTGAATAGAATTTTGTGCCTATGTTTTTACCAGAGTGATTCCTTCGTTCTCAACTGACAATCAGAGGGTGCTACCGACTGAGCACTCCCCCCAACACTGCACAGATCTTTCGAACCCTGGATGCAGCCTAGTAAGTCCATTACAAGCGCTTCTCGCCTCACTTACGTCAACGGCAATCCCTTCACAGGGAGGTCCGAGCACCTCATACAGATCGTATTCCCGTCCGCCCTCCCACGCGATCCGACACAAATTGACCACCTTGCCCGTTTCCGTTGGAGCTCCGCCATCAAGGTCGTGGCCATCATCTCTCGGTTCAAGCTCAGCACCGCCAAGGCGAGTGTCACAAAGGAGACAGTCAACAAGACCAAGACTTGGAGCTGGCAGCGGTCGCCGTAAGCATGGAGAACGGCCCGCGAACTCGCACTTTGAGATCCTGCCAGGATTATTTTGCATCCAGAGTTCGTGCTTTTTCGTGATTTTGGTTTCGTTGCTGATCACCTTTTCGATTTTCTAGCGCGTCCCAGTCGTTTAACCTTCGCAACACAATTCATACTGGACCCGTCCACGACTTCTACTTCAATCCTAATCTGTTGTGTTCTGGTGCGGTCAGCGAGGAGGTGAGCACCAAACTATTCTGCAAGTACACGTCATCACAACCCGCTCCCTTGTAATGAATAGTTTACATATGGGATCTTAGTGATCCCTCGAAATCTTATTACCCGACTCCGGGCAGTCGCAGCACGAAACTCGATGAGATTACCTCCGTCGCTTGGAATCAGCAAGTCCAATACGTGCTCGCTGGCGCAAGCGGTTCGGGATGTTCGGTCGTGTGGGATCTTCGTGGAAAATGTGAGGTCGTAACTCTTACCTATGGCGGTGGAGCAGACACGCTCGGCGGTGCAGTTAGTTCCGGGATGGCTGTCGGAGGGAGGACGGGTATGCGTGCTGTTGCATGGCATTTGGATAATGTAAATGCTACTCACGTTGCCGCCCAATGTTCCGGCTAATCGGATGGCTAGGCCACACGACTCGTCACCGCCTCTGACGGCGGTGATTTTTCCTAGGAGATGGTGATCTTTGTCTGGTAGCTAAATTACTTTTTGTAATGGCGCTGGCTCTAGGTAAGCTTTCGTCAATGTCGCGAGATCACGCTGATGGGTCTATGTGTGTTTTTGCATGTTGTGCCACGATGCACAGGTGCAGTGACCATCATCCAGATGGCTCGTGCGTTGGTTGAACAAATTGGCCATCTTCTTTGAGCTGGACACGGACGGGATTTAGTGGCATGCACCCAGGCGTGTTCCCGGAGAACTTCGAGTTCAAGTCGACGAACGGCAAGCCCATCGGTTTCTCGTCACGGTATCCTTGTAGTACGCTGCCCAACCGTGTCTGAGTCGTTCACGCCCGGTTCACGAATCATCAATACCACAACTTGACACGTGCAGCCACCGAATATGATCTTCACTCTGAGGTCGACGGGCCGTGCTGCGCACATATGATTCTTCTCTACTGGCAGTTAACTCCGTTCTCGTTTCTAGGCTCAAGCATGGTCAGTTTCGCTGCCAGGGTTTTTTTCTTCCTCTCCTTTTGTAGGTCAATGATCTTGTCACAGCCAAACACGGGCAGGGTCTACACATGAATATGGACCCCTTCGTCAGTCGCGGCTTTCCACAGAATAATCAGTCGACTTACATTGGTGTGGACAGAAGGAGAGGTCGGTACCTTTACGGCTAAGCTGGCGTGACAAGTGACATACAGCTGCCGCGTCACCAAGTCCTCCGCTCGTCACCGTGACGGTGTAACGCATTCACGAAGGTATTTAAGGCTGCCTCAAAAGCCTCAAGCTTTACCTCCTTCCTTTCACTCGATCAACCTCCTCCCTTCTGGTTCTCTCATGGCAAGTTCTTCCAGCGTTCCGGACGCTGTTCACCCACCGTCTTCGACGACAGGGGAGAAATGATCGCGGTCCAATGCTTTGCAGACGGGGCCGAGGAAACGGCCGTGAGTCTGGTCGATTCATTGCTTCACGATATTGATTGCGTTGCAGAAGTGTTCAAGACCCGTTGGTACACCATGGGCGTCACTTCGGACGCGCTATTCATGCGTTTTGCAGCGTGCAGACGCTGTTTACTAACGGCCTGGTCATGGTCGGCGAACTAGAAGATAGAGACTTGGAGACGTTCTCGGATTAGTGAGTATCTTCATTTTATACAACCGATTTTACCTACGAGAATTCGGCACAGCGAAAGGAAGGAGTACGGCGTCTTTCGCGAGTTACTAAAACAGGTTCCATCACTTGAGCCTCGCCTCTTGTCTTCGGATGAGGACGAAGTTGTTCGTATGGCGGAGTTAGTGAGTCACGCCTTACTGACAAACGATCCATCGCCTGATTGGTCCACAGATCCAGCGAGGCGCCAACAGCGCTAGGGCCGACGACACGAAGGGGATGAAGTGCTGTATCGTCGACTGGATCACTCCGAAAGGTCAGACGCTCAGCCCTCACATCCCGCGCAACGCAAAATCTGCTCGAGGATTCAACCACGAACGCACCGGCGCACTACTCTGCCCAGCTGGCTACGACTGGTCTAACGCGGAGTAAGTGATCCGATTATCTTAACCCGTTGCTGCATAATGCATTACAGAATTAAGGAGAAGCTGCACAACAACCAGCTCCGTGTTGCAGGTGATCAATGGCCGATCCTTTTGTATGCGAACTACACGTATGACGCAGAAGATCCATGGAATGGATTATTGCGCAGTGGGATTCTAGTTTCCGTATGACAATTTTCCGTGTCATTGACCGCTGATTTGCATATGTACGAGCATTCAGGCCTTCAAGTATATATTCACTTCTCCAAGTTCCGTCGACTTCGAAGAGCCGAAGGCCACGCGCTCGTGCAATGCGCGTATCCATGGAATGCACAGTGTGACGAAAGCTTCGATTGCATATGCTGCAACACAGGCGAGTTCGTTTCATTCCTTTAACTTTTGCCAACAGCTGTAACAGTTTTGTAGGCCCGTTTTGCCCTGACATCAGCCCAGGTATTCTCAAGGGCAGATCTACTGACAGATTCAGAACGGTTTTACAATAGCATCCTCGAGCTTCTCGATGACCCAGACGAGAGAGATGAAGTAAACCAACTGTTGCAATGGTGGAATAGGTAAGTATGATGATATATATTCATAACATTCAATTCCATATCAATCCTTCCATAGGCAGATTTTCCCCTCCAATTCTGAAAGTACTCGGTTACCATCCGAGAATAGTGCCTTGGCAACAATCCGGCGCAGGCGAGCAGCAATCAAGGCAGCAGCAGCACCTATAGATAGACTCGCATAATCATTCTCATGTGTTGCTAGTCCTGTGCCCAATTCCTGTTCTTCCATTAGAATTTTGTATTCATTTTACATATGATTTGGAATCTATGTCTCTTCCTTGTCGGTGTACACAAATACAATGATTTCAAATTTGAATGGATAGCACAATGTATTATGCACATAGTCACGGATAGAATAACCCTGTGACATGTCTATTCTTGCTACATCTTATTAGGACTTAAATTCTGACAAATATGGGAAGGATCATCCTACAGGTGTGACATGTGGTTTGCAAATCAACCACTGATAAAAATGGCAAGGTTATCTATCAAATATAGAGTAGTCAATATATCTATGTTTGCTACAATATTATGACTTGCAGAATACTGATATACATTGCAAGAATAGTCTTAGATCAGACATAAGAGATCATAATCTGATTTCTTGCTATATATAGCAAGATTGGGACATTCATATATATCTTATCATGAAATATCATGATACTGCAGTCCACAGACTGGAACAATTATTATTATATATTATCTGTGCTATATCATACTGATACTGCAGTCCATAGACCAAAGATCCTGGTGTAGAGGAACAACTGTTATCGTTTGGATATATATTATCTGTGCTATATCATACTGATACTACAGTCCATAGACCAAAGATCCTGGTGTAGAGGAACAACTGTCATCATTAGGATATATATTATCTGTGTGACATCATACTGATACTGTAGTCCACAGACCAAAGATCCTGGTGTAGAGGAACAACTGTCATCATTAGGATATATATTATCTGTGCGACATCATACTGATACTACAGTCCATAGACCAAAGATCCTGGTGTAGAGGAACAACTGTCATCATTAGGATATATATTATCTGTGCGACATCATACTGATACTACAGTCCATAGACCAAAGATCCTGGTGTGGAGGAACAACTGTTATCGTTTGGATATGTATTATCTGTTAAAAACTGTATGTCAAATTTGATCCATGCTATCAATGCTGCCATGGATTATATAGCATTATCAAAGTATATATCATTCTTAAATATACTATAGGGTTTTGTAGGATAGATAATGCTATATATGAAGCTGTCATATCATTTAAATTTACCTGATGTGAGTGGTATGTGCCTTGTCAACGCGCGCTGGGCTGATGCGTTTTTTGTATTTGGAACAGTCTTGGTCGCTGGGTTGGTCGCGGTCGTTTTGAATTTGATCATTCCGCAGGAGTCGTTGC